>VZTH01005789.1:16633-55403 GCA_013397815.1 Aleadryas rufinucha
AACAGCTTTATTTCCCGGGCGGGAGCTGTTGTACTGAGGCTGATACGGTTTTGGAAGACCACGGATTGCAAAGGAAACCTTTTTTTTCTCCTTACTCAATAGAAAGATTCTTAAAATTGTGAATACTGACTTAAGAATTATGTGATGTTATCCTTTGTGCTGATTTAGGGAAGAAGAAAGGAGGAGGGGGGGGTGAGTGAAAAGAGGGATTTTGCTTTGATTTTCTTATTATTTTCTTTTCTCTTTTAATTCTGTTAATAAACTTTTCATTTTCTTTAAGTTTAAACCTGTTTTGCATTCCTCCAAATCTCCTATCTCACAAAAGATACAGAGGTGAACTAAAACCACTACACAAAATTGGTGTTTGTGCCCGGTTTTGATTCCAAACCCCTACACAGAGGCAAGCAAAGATCCCAGAGTAACAAACGACACATATTAGAACCTCCACAGCTGTAGCAGGGGCTGCAGGGCATCCCAGCAGGAAGGGGGGGTGCGTAGCTACAGTGTAGCAAAAAACTTCAGAGCAGTAGCAGAAGCATGGCGGGGCTGGACAGTGGCAGCCCAGCTCCCAAACATAGCAGGAAGAGGCTCCCTCCAACAGGGAAAGGGCTCAGGGTCCAGGGGTTTCCCCTGAGTGACCTGAGCAGATGGTGAAAGTCCTTTTTTTAGTGAGGTAGGGTGTTAATAAGGTCCCAGTTCAGTGGCTGCTCTCACGAGCAAAGGCTCACCCACAGCAGAAGAAGCAGGACAGGGCTGGGCTCCGCCAGCAGCAGCAAATTCCCTTCCAGTAAGCAGCAACTTGACCATCCTCCTCCAAAGCCAACAGCAATAGAGAGCAAGGAGCTGCACGCAGCCCCTTCCCCCAGCCAAAATCTTGCAGTATCCCTGCCCCTCCAAGAGAAAACCCCACAGGTAAATAGAGAGTAAGCAGCTGCACCCTTTCCCCTGAGCTGTGGCAACTTCTTTTGTCTCTCTTAGATACTGGTCATTAATGTCTCTTTGCAACATATGCGAGAAAACTCCCTGACAGAAAAAAAACAAAAGGAAAAATCCTAGAACCCAACACTCTTGAACAAAGAACTGAAAAGCCCTGAAGATGCACTCCAGACATAAAGCTGCACAAGTTGTTGGAAGTTCCTCACTAAATTTTATACCCAGTGATTCTCTCTTTATAGTTGCAGGAATTTTTAAAATAATTCAATGACAATGCATGTAATAAGTCTCCCCTTCTTCCTATGTTTTATAACATAGGTATGCAGTGGCTTGATTTACTCAGGACTGTATTTTAAAGTCTTGCTTGGGGAGGATAAGACCTTTACTTCTTTAAAGGCTTTCTAATGTTCCTGGAACCCAAATGCCCTAAATAAACCTTGACCACCTATTTAAGAATTTTACTTGCAGATATGAAAATCTATAACTATATACAATCTATAGCTTTAGAGCCAGAACCCTGCCTGGTTCCCAATAGTGTGCTAGCCTTGATGAAACAATCTGACATGAGTGGTGAACATTTCTAGTCAATGGCTGAACATTTCTGCAAGATTTCTCCAGTAGCAGGTTTTAATGTTTCAGATTATGAACATTATGATATTCATTCATTAAATTTATGTGGGAAACCTTACAAAAACCAGCAATTCATCTTAAGTGTTTTAATATGTGTGATCAACGGCATTCAGTGTTCTATGAGCATATTTTGTCACATTTAGTCTTTTAGACCTTTGCAAAGCACGTTGTCTAAAGTGTCACTTTTTATAGACAGCTGAGGGGGAGGGAAAAATGAATGAACAAATAACATCATTCATTTTCAGGCTCTGTTACAACACCTTCTGTACACATTTTCAAAATTTTCACCCCTCCAGTGATTTTTCACTGTTGCTACAGCTAAACCAGTCCTTTGGGGATATTTTGGCAGCAACTGATTTACAACTAACAGAACTGGGAAGTATTTTACGAGGCTTTTCCAAATATTAATATGAAAATATTTTACTTACTGCTGCAGTTTTCCTTCCAGGCAGGTTAACACAAAGCTTAGCCAAAGCTAATTTAATTTCATGAGCTCAGTCTAAAGGGGTTGTGAGGTAATCTCAGTGTGGCTGCATGACAACAGGTTAAGAAAGAGTAAACTGATTGTGAACATAAAACAGATTTCAAACAAGAAGTCAAGTTGTCATGGGAAAGAAAATTTTAAGGCCACATTTTACCACCATACCTTTTTTTTTTTTTTTTTTTTAAATCCAGGTCTGAAATACAATTTAAAAGCAACATGAAAATAAACTTCAAGCACTTTCAGTTAACACAAACCTTCTGCTAACATGGAAAGTACCGTTTCCAGTTCCTCAGTGCAAGAGAGGTATGGACATACTGGAGAACGTACAAAAAAAGGGCTACAAAGATGATTGAGGGCCTGGGCCATGTCTCCTTTGAGGAGAGGCAGACAGCTGGGACTGTTGAGCCTGGAGAAGAGAAATTTTGTGGGAACTCAACAATATATGGAAATACCTGTAAGGAAGGTGTAAAGAAGAATGATCCAGGCTCTTCTCAGTGACTGGATAAGTCACACGTGCAAACTGAAATACAGGGAGCTCCATCCAAATGCAAAGAAACACTCTTAACACTGTGAGAGGGTCTGAGCACAGGCACAGGTTGCCCAAAGGGGTTGTGAAGACCCCAGCTTTGGAGATATTCAAAAGCCATCTGGGCCTGGGCAATTTTAAACACTACTTGGAATAGGGTGCTTGGAACAGAGGACTTCCAGAGTCCTTTACAACATCAATAATTTTTGAATTCTTTAATTGTGTGAAATGGTATGGCATCAAACTAGACTATGCTAATTCCAGGTGATGGCATTTTTTGTCTATTTTAGAGAACTTAGAAGTAATCACGTTGCCTTTTGACTAAAGACATGTCATTTTAATAGACTGCTCAAAATTCCTTCTTCACATTGCAAAGAGAACAACTATAAAAAAAGAAAAACATGTATTTAGCCCTAGTGACACATAAGCTTGTCATTACAAACTTTTGACTTTCTCTGTAGTCCTACAGAAACAAAGGTCTTTTTTTGGTACCGATCTCACTGTGAGGTTACAAGCCATTTATATTTGATAAACGTAAAACCATTGGCCAATAAAGACTAGTGAAAATTTTGTATTTGATAATTTAAGAGATGCAAGGCACAGGATTTCTTATAAAAGAGGATGACAGTACTCAAACACACACAGAAAAGTAATTTCATTTAAAAGTATTATGCTATCCATAGAACTCAAATGGAATCAGGTTTTGGATAACAAACTCTGGGACATTTTTTATGATGAGGCTTCTTAAAGGCCACCCACCTGAAGCTCCTAAGTTTTAATACTCACAGCTTGACTTGGTATAGGCAGTCAAGCAGAAAACTAGTGGAAGAGAACTTTTATGCTTCCTTGTCAGATCCCTACCAATTTAAACAATAACTTCTGTGCAAAGTATTTCCTTGTTCATTTTTAAGTAGGGAAAAAAATCAAACCAAAATAACAAAATAAAACGTTGTATCATAAAATATTTGAACAGCTTTGTTTTCCTCTTTTCCTACCTGAAAAATAAAAACCAGTGAATTTTCCTGACTCAAGCAAAGTGAAATAAATTAATTCTCAGAAAAATACAGGGTTTTGCAAATAAGTGTCTCCAAATATTATAAGATACAGACTGCAAAAGGTAGAAAAGCCCTATATGTAGTGATTAGTTTATGTTTCCAGTTCCAGACCAGAATTAATATAATATCTGAGCTAGTATTTTAAGAGAATCTAAATAAATAACAGATTAGATCCCATGTGCATTCAGTGTGTTTAACTGGTTGCAAACAACAGTAGCACATTGCCACAAGCATTGAAGAAGTATTATCTCACACTAAAGGATTTTCTTTGCATTTTAATGATTTGAATATAAAATTTCCATGGCTTTATTCCATTTGAAATGTAATGTTTGAGATGAAACAAAAAACTATGGAGGGTTTCATATAAGAAAATCCTTCTCTAACTTTATAATGCTACATTAAAATAAACTATTTACATTTTGTATTACTTTTCTTCTTTTTAAAAATTAATTCTTTTTATTGTTGGTTATTTTCATTTGCAATTTTTTCAGATACTGTTCATTGTTGTTAAAAGAAATTACTCATAATTCATTGAACTTAACTAAACCAGTTCTTGATCTTGCTTGGATTTAAAGATTTCTTCTCTGTTATTCTGCTGATGCCTTGCTCTTCAGAGTCTTTTTATCAGCATTCATTTCTTTCTTTTACACGTAATCATAGAAGAAGTGTTTCAAGAAATGAAATATCTGTATTTACAATTTGTAAAGATCAGTTGGGTGATGGCTTGTGGGGGTTTTTGGCTGGTATATGTAACTTGTGTATGAGAAAATGAAGTTCATTCTCCATGTTCATATAATTTAGGTTAAGATTTCCACCTGATGAGCTTCAATATGGCTTTCTTTCATCAGCTATTTAACATTACCTCTAATTGATAATGTACTCTTTCACCAAGGAAAGAAATAAACACAAAGCAACTTACAGATTAAGATGCAGATCAAGTGATGATCAGATATTTAAACTTCTAAAAAGACTCAAGAATCAGTTCAAAGCTCTTTCATGTTAATTAATATTATCCCTAAAGCTTTACACTGGGCACCTACAGTTTTATTATCAGTGCCTTTCGCCATAGTACAATGAGCTCTTTAAATTCTGCAGTATTTTGTCACAGGGTAGATGCTCTATTGTGAAGCACAATTTCTATTTCCTTCCCTTCACAACATGGAAAGTATTTTCTTAAATTCAATTTATAGTGCTTCAACATATGATAAATATCCTTTTTCTGAAAAGCTTCATTCTTTTATTATCAGTAGGTTTTGTGACTTTAGGGAAAACACTTTACATTCAGATCCACTTTCTTTCTTTATGCTTAATGAAGAAAATATAGAACTATGACTGATATCATTTTTAAGCTAAATAAACTTCAACTGAATTGAAGGGAACCCCAGTAGTTGTCATTGACAGAAGAACCAAGTTCTATTCACTCACAACTCTAGAATATTATTAAGTTTAAATTTTAAATGTGGGTTACTTCCCTTAATTGCATTTTATGAAAATTTACTGGGAATAAACTAAGTTTTGCTATCATTCAAACATAATAGCAAGAAAAGTAAAACCTTATTATTGTTTGTTAATATAAAGAGTACAGAACAAAGGATATGCCTCACAGATTCTTTTTGATATGCAAGCATTATGGTCATCAAGAACAAATAATTTTTAAAAAGTGAATTTACTACTGTGGCATACTTAGAATGCTACCTCCAAATGTGTTTCTTCTATCTCTGCCTTTGAACCTGTTCTTGTATTGCCAGAGACTGAAATAGTTCATGCCTCAAACATTGATATAAAGTTTTGCTCATTATAACAAAAAATGTATAAAGAAGTTACAACCAAAGAAGACTTCCTGAAGATACCTGACTGGGACTTTGGAATGTAAGTTAAACCACTAAGATTAGATAAAGGGAAAACCCATTCTTTAATCATCTCAGGCCTAGGAGAAAACAAACAAGGCTGAAGGAGATGAATGCATCCACAAGAAAGCTGAACAGAGCAAAGATTCTTCCCTGGCTGGGTTTGGGGTGGGGGAGACCACAGCCTGCAGAAGGCAGGTTTACACAGACTCTCCCCCCATCCCAAAATGAGGGGGGCGGGGGGGGAGGAGGTTTTGGGTGTAACCTCTGGTCAGAGTCAATGAACACCCATCCTCCCTTACACAAACTGGCCCAGCTGTGAAACTCCCAACCCCACAGGCCACATCCACGGGATATTCATGTGGGAGGCAGCTGAGGGGGTGTCATAATCCATCAAAGACCCCCCCAAAGTGCTCCCCAGACTAATTCCTGAGGCCTTGCACCGCAGGACTGCCCATGATGCAACAAACCCAGAGTCTGTTGTAAGAGACAATGGCAAATTACCCCCCCTCCCCGGGAGGCACCTGGGTTTTCCTACCTAGCCTGAGCATATATTAACCCATCAAATTCTATGCTTTTCAGGGGGACCTTCACCACCAAGAAGACCAGCTAGAGAGGATCAACGGAGCATCGTTGGGATTCATGGAGTGGTGATGTTTTCCTTATTCTGTCCCTCTCACTCTCTTTCTGTCCCCGCCCCCCCCCATTTTCTACTTCTTTCTTTCTTTCCTTCTTTCCTTCTTTCTCCTTCGCTCTCTCTCACATTTACTATCAAATAAAACCCATACTATTGTCACTGGCATATCGTCTGTTTTGTACCTTAATTTGGGCAGAGGCATTTCTAAGAACTTTAATAACCGGATCTTGACATGTGTTCATCTGTTTTTATTATAAATCAAGAGCCAAAAGAGCACTTCAGGCATGTAGAATGGACTTCAGCATGCATGTGCTTAAATGCCCTTTCTTAAATTGAATAATTTCCTGATCTGAAACCACAGTGAATGCTGAGATTTGTGATATAATGTTGCGATACAGAGTGACATAGAGTCCCCAGGAAGATGCAAAGGAGAGCCACTTTATTGCAAAAACCCAGCCTTTTTAAGCAGTTAGCCGGTTATCAGTTTACACAGTTTTAAGGCACAACAAACATAACTCAACCAACCACCACACACCACAATGTGAACACGTGATGGTCACGCAGCATTTTTTTCTACCCCTAATTCAGCTGTGTCTCTTTCCCACAGTCCTTCCCTACTTAGCCGAAGAAACAGGCCTGAGCCATGATTTTACAAAGGCAACAAGGCCTTCATTTTATAGGGTTTTACCTATATTGCAACAATATAACTCAGATAAATTCTCCATAAATATTTGATAATTTTTTAGGGTCAGTGAGAAAATGATCCTTCAAAGTTAGCAGTAAAATAGGAATTGGCAGAAAGTCTGAGGGCTACAAAAATATCAAGTAAATAGAACTGCTGGTGAACAAAATGTTACCCCCAGAATTAGTGTCCTTCCTTATGGTCATCAATAACTCAAGAAAATAAATAATATGTACCCACATCCAACACATCCACTATGCTTTGTACATTATGTGGCTGCTGATCTCTATGATGACATTTTTCTTCACTCCTGAGGAAAGGTAGAATAACTCATGAGTATGCTTGGCACAAGAGAGTTATTTCTCTGTTCCTCTCCAGCACAGGTAAATGTCATCACAGAGATCAGCTACTGTTTATGTTTGCAGAGCAATGGGAACAGACTTTTGGCTATTTGCACCTTGCATTTTAAAGAGTTGCCACTTAAATAAAATATTATTAATGCAGTTCATAATGGTCCCTCTACCTGTGGGTTGGCAGGTCTTCAAAGGCATGTCATGCCCTAAAACAAGAACTGTCTCTTGCTGGTTGAGGAGTTACACTAAATCTCTCATCCTCCATGCCATGCAGCAGCCTGCCTTTCTTTGAGCCCTGTGTTGGCACCTGATTATGCTGGTTTGAGAAACAACAGGCATCACCTCTGGAGAGTTTGAGATCACTTTGCTTTGTTTTCATCCAGCTTCTTACCCAAACAGCATTGCAGTCGGTACTGGACTAAACATGCTATCCAACATAATTTTGCCTACTCAACAAGAAATACTTCCATGATTTTTTTTCAGAACAAAAGCAACTTTGATGTTGTGATTTAAAACATCCAGACAATACTCTAAGAGGCCCAGGTGCAACACTCTTCTCAGGAGCCTGCAGAAGAGTCTATCCAGCCCCTTAAGACTGTGAGAAGAAATTCCCAGGCACTACTACAGCCAGGAGCTGCCTCAGGCTGCGTTGGCCATAAAACTAGGACAAGATGAACGATTTTTCTGTTGCTTTTTCCCATTATCCAGCTTTCTGGTTGTCTGCCACACACATACCATGTTATCAAATGGAACAGTTTCCTGCTCTTTGGCTACCAAGGAGGCAGTTCTTACAATCAGGCTGCTGAATGGGCATAGGAATGTTTTCAAGTGATGACTCAGTTTCAGATGTCTCAAGAATCACTTGAATGCATTTTTTTAAATTATGGTCCTGAATTAACAATTTTTATTATATCCTTCTACATCAACACTATTTCACACAGCTCTAATGCCACACTGTCAGCTCATTCTGCAGTTTAACGACAGACACAGTGAGAGCTTGTATCATCAGTCAACATTTTATAGGAAAAATTTATTGAAATATTGACAGACCAATCACACTGCTGTAAACAGTTCATCATCTTATCTGTGGGGAAATGTCAGAGCTACTTCTCTGCATACTGTATCTTCTACACTTCTCACTTCTGACAGATCAAAAAAACCCCAACAAACCAAGCCAAACTGCATTCTTGAACTCACTTCAGCTGATTTGCACTGTTCTGAAGATAAATAAAGTGCAAAATGCTGACAGTGGTGAGATGTGATTTCACTAAGGAATAAAGAATGTGAGAAAGAGACCAAGTCATAGAGAAGCCTGAAGAAGGGAGAACTAGAGTGATAGTGCAGTCCTGAGGACTGCTATAAAAAGACATACACAAGTGTTTAGATTGGAGGTGGGGGGGGAGGGGGTGGTAAATCCACAAAGACAAAAAAGAAATTGTGACAACTTAAAGATCTATCTCTTGCTTTTCAATCCCACACCTCAATAAAACTCCAAGGTCAACCACCATGTTACCTGATGTTGAGGATCAGTAACATGCTTCTGAAAGTGTTATTGCAAAAGGGTTAAAGTGTGAGATCTTCTGTGAGCATTGCAATTTCACTGAAACCAGTGAAGTTACATGAGGGATGAGTTATAGAGATAATTTGCAATTCAATGTACTGTGTAATTCACATTTTTTTGAGGTGGATTTACTGAGTTCATGTAATCCTGCTAAGGATTCCACAGTATCTGAAATATCTCATTATTCTCTTCAGTTCTAAAAATAAGCCCAAACAGTGTACAGCTGTATCTAATTAGGTACCAGGCTATTCTTCTTCCATAAGTAGAGATCAATTCCCCATGCAATTGCACAATAACTGTACAATTATTCAAAAGAATGAAAACTTGATTATCTCCTGGGGGTTCTTTTTTAAATGTGAAAAATAACTTAAATGAATCTTTAGGCCTTTCAAAAGCATAGTGAATTTTTCCCTAGAAAATATGAGTTCCAGTCTATGACCAAATTTCCAAATATGGAAAGTGGAAAGGCATGACACAATATTCTTAAACTTCATTTCTCTTAAATCCCCTTACAGTCCTGTACAACCCTTGCAAAAACCTTAACTGGGATTCAGGTATTTATTCTTTGAGGTCCACATATTCCACACCACGTAATTTATCCTAAAGTGAAAGGTAGTCCAGAGACGTGAATACAGTACAGTAGGTATCTGCTATGGGAATTTCCTCTGCATTTTCCACAAGGACACAACTTGCTCATCTTACAAGTGAAGATCTGCATAATAAAACTCATCTATAGATTTCTTGAGATTTACCAAATATAAGTGAGCACTGACTGTATGTATGGTTAATTAATGTTATCTGACTGAAGGCAGTAGAGGTAGGAGGGACTCAAACTGTGATGAGTTTTCTATTCGATCTGAACATGATGTGATTCAAATTTTCTTCCCAAATGCACACTAGGCTGATGTAAACTCAGACTCAATGTTTTGTTTCAAAAGCAGCATTGCAATTAAACTGCATTCTGTCCGTGCTATTTAATTTCTGATAGGATTCAGAAAAGCCCACCAGGACTTTCCTTCTTTTCAATGGATCCATGATCTGACTGTTTTAGGGATTATGAAAACAATGATGCACATAGTCATTTGTATTTTCTCCTTCAACTAAAGGTATAAAAAATGTGCAACTTTAGTTTTCATGTAAAGCAAACTAATGGTCACAGAATCACAGAATTAACTAGGTTGGAAAAGACCTTTGAAAGATCACCAAGTCCAACTTATGACCTAACAGCACCTTATCAACTAAACCAAAGAAGATGCCTCTGTGGAAAATCTCCCCTGGCTGAAGATCTATGGCCTCTCTCATCATGATTTTCTCTCAGTCAGCTGCAGACCCACTCTAGGACCAGCTGAGTTTACCAAGGAGAAGAAAAGATGTGTATGATGAATAGCCTGGATTATGGAAAGGATAGATGGATGAATGAAGAGCTAATTAAGCATCTCTGCAACATCAGTCCCAATGAAATCAGATATCCTATGGGGTGACTTAACATGCAGACCTGGAGCTTATGACATTTTTATAAGCTTTGGGTCAGAGCATTTCCCAAGTAGGAAAAGTCCTCGGCCTGTAAATAACATATTTCAACAACCCAACACTGCTCTGCAAAGCATTAAAGAACAGGTGTTTCACTATGCTGTGTCAAGAAATCACAAAAGAAGCTGTAGAAAAAGATGAAGACCTCTTCTATTTTATATTTTTTTAGAAAATATAAAAATCTGTTGCTTTTTGCTGGGAACAGAGAATTCATCATTTATTTGTACGTCTGGAAGATAAAATACCATTAAAAAAAGAAATGAAGCTGTGCAAGTCTAATTCTTAAATACAATAGAGGTGGAAACAATATCTCCACCCTTCTTTCCAGCAGTTGGATTATCAGAGGTATTAATGACAAATTGCAGAGCAAGAGCATGTTTGACCTCAAGGGCATAACTTGTCCTTGGTCTGGAAGAGGAAAGTGATATTTACTCACATTTCAAAATGATAATGGAAGCAATAACATGAAGGAGCACTGCTAAAAATGGTAAAGGTTTTGGGAAAACTTCATGAGAGAGAAGTCCTATTTATTAAACCTGATTTCCTTTTATAACAGAGTAACCCATCTAATTGATCAAGGGAAGCCAGATTTTTTCAGTAAAGCTTTTGATATTGTCTGTTGCAGGATCCTTCTGGATAAAATGATCAGCACACAACTGGATAAACACCTCATGAGACGGGTAAGCGACTGGCTCAAGGGTCAAGCACAAAGGGTTACAGTGAATGGGGTAACATCAGACTGGTAACCTGTCACTAGTGGGGTTCCACAGGGCTCCATCCTTGACCCTGTGCTCTTCAACATTTTCATAAATGACCTGGACACAGGACTGGAAGGGAGACTAACCAAGTTCAGAGATGATACAAAACTGGGAGGTGATGTCGACTCCCTCAAAGGCAGGGAGTCTCTGCAGAGAGACCTCAACAAATTAGAAAGACGGGCAATCTCCAGCCGTGTGAAGTTCAACAAGGGAAAGTACCAGATTCTGCACCTGAGACAGGGCAATCATGATTCTTGTATAGACTGGGGAATGAGAGGCTGGAGAGCAGTGCTGCAGAAAGTGACCTGGGGGTCCTGGTCCATGGCCAGTTGAACATGAGTCAGCAGTGCCCTGGCAGCCATGTCCTGAGGGGCATCAGGCACAGCATGGCCAGCTGGGCAAGGGATGGGATTGTCCCTCTCTGCTCTGCACTGGGACAGCGTCATCTTGAGTACTGGGAGCAGTTTTCGGCACCACAATATAAGAAAGACATAAAGTTATTAGAGAGCATCCAAAGTAGGTTAGTGAAGATGGTGAAGGACCTTGAGGGGCCGTATGAGGAGCAGCTGAAGTCACTTGTTCTGTTCAGCCTGGAGCAGAGGAGAATGAGCAGAGACCTCATTGCAGTTACAGTCTCCTCACGAGGGGAAGAGGAGGGGCAGGCACTGATCTCTTCTCTGTGGTGACAGTGACAGGGTCCAAGAGAATGGCCTGAAGCTGTGTCAGGGGAGGGTTAGGTTGGATATCAGGAAAAGGTTCTTCCTTTTCCTGAGGAAGGAAGAGGATGGTTGGGCAGTGGAACAGGCTCCCCAGGGAAGTGGTCACAGCACCAAGCCTGAGAGAGTTCAAGAAGCATTTGGACAATGCTCTCAGGCACATGATGGGATTCTGGGGGGCTGTTCTGTGCGGGGCCAGAAGTTGCACTTGATGCTTCTTGTAGGTCCCTTCCAATTCAGAATACTCTGTGATTCTGTGAATCAAAGGACCTCCTGTTGTGAAGAGTGTAACTCTACTGAGAGGAAAACATCTCTCACAATGCTGCCAACTACAGTAAGATGGCATGGAGTTTTACTTCATGTATAGTAGGTTGTTTCATAAGTAATCTGTTGAGAAAAAAAAGACCATTAAGACAGATCATAAAATTGCACGCCTTCCCTTAGAAATTCTGACATTTTGAAATTTGCTGTGAGACCAAGCTGAGGAAAAGTTCAGAATTTCTGAACAGAAATGATAGAGAACACTTAGGAATATAAATACAATTTTAATGAAATAGAGCATGTTCTATAAACCAAAAAATATATTAAATACTGTCTGCATTCAAAATTAAAGCACTACTGTTGAAATTAACAGTGTAGGTCTAAGTGCTTTGAATTTTTGCTGCTAAAAATTTGTCAGAATCAGCACTTTATCAGTGTTTAGATTTGAGGAAAATGCAAAATTTCACAGAGAAACCACTTCCATGTAGGCTTTCACAGTCCTTCCTATAAGCTATACCACCTGAGGCAGTGTTAAAGAAATTGTTACATTTGGAAAATCAAATCTTTCCAGCTCAGAATCCATTCTAAGAACCATTAAAATAAAACAAAAAGGCTTTCAAAGTAATCTCTTTTAGTGTCAGCTGTTACCACTGGAGGTAAAGGGTCAAGATGATCCTTTGCATTGCTTTTCTTAACTTCTAAGTTCAACTTAGTATAAAACATCAGATGTTGCTGCTCTGTTTGAAATCCAGCTTTGTCAAAACCCATCTGCTCTATATTAAGTTATCAAAGAACCTATTATTTTATCTGAGTGTTAACTTGTCTCAAAGGAAAATTTTATAAGGTGTTCTGACAGTTTTAAATTTAATTATTGAGAAAACAGTGTTGTTACAACTTTGTATTTTAAAACGTGGCAGTAATTTAACAGGAAAAGCTTTAATACACATTAATTCTTGGTGTGACTTGGGGACATAAGAATAGCTATTGTGCATGCCACCAAATGTCAACACCCAGCCCTGTGTCCAGTTTCCAAAACATACTGGTTTTGTGAAACAGCATTAATGGCTGGAGAAGGGCCAGGACAGGAAGAGCTGCAGATGACACCTCTCTTGTGTACGCTTCCTGTGTCAAAGCTTTTTTAGTTCTGGGACTGCCTTAGTGGGATATGATTCCCAAGAAGTAACTTCCTAGAAAGTTCCCTTCTATAAGTTTCCCCACTGTGAACTTCAATCAGATAAAGAAAATCTTGCTTTTTCAGAAAATATTTTCATGGATTTTGGGGGTTTTTTTCAAACTTCCTGCACATGTAAACCTGTACACATCAAGTTTAGCAATATTAACAGTTTAACTGGAGCTATGCCACGGGCGGAGCGATTATGGAACAGTGTGTAACCCCCAGAGTTTATCTGACAAAAACAGCCCTAAAACTCCTGGTAGAAATGTTATTACAGTATGTTGTTCCAGCCAAGTTCTTTTGAGATGATATATGCACTCAATTCTCACAAACTTCATGATTCCAAGAAGCTGCCTATTATTAGAAATAGGGCTCATATAATCACACAAGTAAAATGTATTTGGGACCTAACACAAAGACAATTTAAATCAATGGCATTTGTTCTATTGACTTCAGTTTGGTTTGGCTTAAACCCTTAGACTTTGTTCCAGCTGCCAATTCATTTCCAGAAGTGAACTTAAGCATGTGCTTTAGTGATTTAGCTTTCCTGAAGAGGGATGCATTTAAGTATGTGCTTAAATGATGTGTTGAATTGGGATTTTAAAAGCTGAATGGGAGCAAATTTCCTAATATGCTATAATAAATTCTGAAGAAGTGTATTTGGGCATGTAAATTTAGACAGGAGTTAAAACAATGAGGGATGATAATGACTCTTTTATGATACACTGAATAATTCAACACACGCTTTTCTCTTTTTAGAAGTTAATTTTTCGAGAACAGCAATACAAAGTCTAATGGTCAAGAACAACACACTAACAATTACAATATAAAATAACCCCTCACACTGTTTTTAAGCAATTCATGCAACAAGGCAAGTCATTATAATAAAATCGCTTTAATTGCAAGAGTGGGTGATAATCCATAACTAATCAGTTTTCACTATAGAAACCTGCCATCATTTTTAATTCTGGATGGAAAGTGTTTTCACATATCTTTAAAGGACTCAAAGTCCCAAAATAGAAGCAGCCACATGATTGTCCAGATGATCCACTTTCATCCAACCACCACTAGCTGAAAATTCAGGGATTGTAAAACAATTTCTGGTGCATAAGAAGAAACGCCAATAGCTGATATCACACAATTTAAAAGACATATGTACATACCTGTTAGCAAACCTCTGAATAAAAAAAAAATGGTCTGTGAGTTATTGTGTAGCTTATTTGCAATACAATTTTAATATTAAATAGAGGCAGATATTTTAATTTGTGGTTGAATCTAACATATCTAAGCCCGAGCCAGTAAATTCAAGTGATAAATGAATATTAATTAAGTATTTTTGTGCTCTGACAATAGCCAACTGCTCCGGGCCTGAATGAAACCTGTATTATGCTATAAACCAAGAAATAGTACAGATTCCAAATGACTAAACGTTGTACCTTCACTTCTCATTACTGTCTAAGAATGCAATCTGTCAGGTTTTAGGAGAATTAAATAAAGGATATACTCAGCCCTGGAGAGCTACACCTTCTGTCCTTCCTTAATGGCATGCTTTGACCTAGTCCCAGCTTACATACAGGGAAAAAGATTAAAGGTATGTAACTTGTAAGTACATATATTGACTGATACTGAGAACAACAATCCAAAACATCCTTTCAGTTACCAATACATGAGTTAGATTTTGGAACTATTTTTAACTGCTCAGTATGACTGCACCTCTAATAGGCAGTTTATTCTTTCTGGATCAAATTCTGCTCTTGATTACCATGGTGTTAATGAGTTATTTTCACATTCTTTCAGGGATTCCCCTGAAAGATGGGTGAAGGTCATAATTAGGTTTTATTATTACCTGAAAAATACAGTCCTGTAGAAATGATCAAGAAGGTCTTTAAACCTGAGGTATGTTACTTAAAGGTAAAAATTATTCTGGAAGTTGGATCTTTAGAGATCTGTTACGCCCGCAAATCAAGAACATTTTTTTTTTCCTCTGAGCACCCTAATTAGAGTATGCAAAAATGGATCTCGCTATTTAGCAATGTGTTTATTTCACTTCAAATGGTTCTATTAATTCTCTCTGAAAAGGTGCTTCAGCCTATGGAGGTCTGCTGGATATTGCCTAGAATAACCTTTCAGAGAACACATAGTCCAGGCTGGACTACCAGTGCCTGCTTACTAAGTTCTGCTCAGATCTTAACCAGAACAGTTTCTCCATTCAAAGACATAAACCTTCTATTTCCCTTTCCACACCCAGATCTTGCCTTCACAATATGCTGTCTTTTTTAATGCTGCACATTCTCCTGAGACTCCCCCCTGAATACACATGGACATTTAACACTTTCACATGCACCACTTTCCTATCCTGCAAGTGGTGAATGTCTGGGCCTTTGCTGCCAACGACACTGCTCCATTTTCCAAAAGGGAAATGACCTGTGAGGTCCCTTCTGTTATCACATTGAAATATCTCTCTCTCACCATTGGTATTTCAATTTTTATTAAAGGTGAACTCCAGCACTATTTGTCCTTGCTCTTCCCCTGTCACTCTGTGATACTCCCACACTTGTCTGATTCAGTTTATGAATTGCTAAACTGTGACTGAGCAAGTTCGAGATTTTACACAACCCCATTCAAGTCCTTTCTGAGTGCAGACTTCTGCCATGCTTATCAATCCTGTCAACCTGTACAAAACTCTGGTGTTTTCCTTCTGCCCTTAGAATGTTGACTCTGAGGTCAGGAAATATATTCCTGCCCCAAAGTCAATGCTGCTGAAAATAAACAACTGCAAAAAATACAGCTCTTATAGAATTGCTCAAACAAACATCTACCCATAAAAGTAATTCTGGAGACATAAACAGCCATAGATAGTTGTCTGATTCATAGGTACCAACCTAATGGATTGATTTAGCATTAGAGGTACTGTATTTTCATGTAGAATCCCTACTAGGTTCACCAGAGAAAACAGTATCAGCTTTTCTTTTACAGCTATGAAAATTATTCAATTTAGAATAGCGTAAGTGTCATCTAACTTACCAGTCTCAAAGCCCCTAAGTACCCCTGTGAAACCAATAGAATTATTGGTTTTCTTTTATGCTAAACACATTAATGTGCTGAACTGGTCACAATAAGAGTTCGGAAGTTTTTGTGCTATCATAAATTAAACTACGTCATTTTTATTTAGGGATGTATTTTGAGTAGGTACTTCAGATTGTCCTTGAAGCAACATTGAAATTAAAGGGTAGATTGGAAAAGTAACTGCTGAATATTAATTTTTCATGGGATTTATAAGTCCATCAAAGACATTAAGAGATTACAAACAGTAAAAGCGTTCAAAAGCAACTCTTTCCTATTTTGTAAACAAGCAACATCAGATACCTAATTATTTAAGTTTTCTACACCATCTACAGGACTAGGAAGATACAGTCAAGGTGTTTTGTTCAATCAGAAACATTTCTTTGTAACAGAGCCTTCAGAATTATGAGGGCTACACTAAAAAAGAAATACTGGGTGTAATAGATCCCATGGCCTTTTACTACCATTCATCAGATGTAAATAAGCTCCTAAGGGGCTCTTAACTCCACCACATACAAAATTTTGCAGCGTGTGTGGTTTATCAATAAAACTGAATGCCTTTTAGCAGCCCAGCAGTACAAGTGTAATATCTGAATTTAATTCACAGTTTTGCTATGTAAGGAAGTTTTCAGGGCACAATTTAGTGTCTGTTCTGGGTTTGGCTTTTTCAGTGAATTTCTCCCATCTGCTACCTGGAAGAAGGACAATGTGGGGGGAGGATGTTGCCTGAGAGACAAATGGGAGCAATTAGGAAACAAAAGATGTAGCTGGGTGTCGCAACCGTCCATTGAAATAGCCCTGGCTGGGGGCAGGTTGCCGGTGATAACTCAAGAAAAAAAGGTGAGGGTGCAACCCTAGAGGCTTGGCTGGGTTTTGCTTGGACCTGTTTCCAGGTTCAGGGGACAAAGGAGCTGTTTGCCATTTTCCCTGCCACCTGGCCGCTTGGAGCTCAGAACCAGCACATGTAGTGCTGAAACATCGGGATCGGCTCCCGCCGGACCCTCTGCCCACAGCGTGTTGCCACAGCCAGCTCCTGTGTGTTGGACTCTGAGATCCCAGTCTGCTGCAGTTTCCCTGCACTGCAAGTCTGCTTAATTCTTTTTTTGTTTCCCAGCTGTTTGGGGCGGGGGGGGACCAACATGTGGGCTGTCCCTGTAGGGGCCACCTCTGAGCAGTAGCCCGGTAATTGCGACGAGCTGCCGCCCGTGACTTCCGAGCTCAGCCAAGCCGCCATCACCGTGTGGGCTCTGAGCTCGCGCCACAGCGCCCCCTGCCGGCGCGGGGGAACCATCGCACCCGCCCTGCCCGGCCGGGAGCCACCAGCGCCCCCTGCCGGCTGTGAGCGTCACTGCACCGAAGGGGAAAGGGCTTGAAGAGCGGGAAGAAAATGTTTATTAGGTTTTGGTTTGTTGTTGCTGCCATTGTTTTTTGTTTGTCTTGATAAATATATTTTTAGTAAGGAACTGTTATTCCTTTTCCCATATCTTTGCCTGAAAGCCCCGTAATTTCACAGTTATAATAATTTGAAGGGAAGGGGGGGTCACATTTTACATTCCAAGGGAGGTTCCTGCCTTCCTTGGCAGACACCTGTCTTTCAAACCAAGAGTTGAAGGGTAGAGGCCTCTTCTTGAAATTGTTGTTCTTTCTGTAAATTTCATATTCTAGTGAAATCATGAAAATGTTCCTGGTGGTTTGAGTCAGAATATGGTCTTCACTCTTTTCTGTGTGTTTTTCATAGAATCACAGAACATGCTGAGTTGAAGGGACCCATCAGGATCATCAAGTCCCACTCCTTTCACACACTCACTTTTAATCTTGTTTTTCTGTGGTAGGGTATGACTTCAGCACTGCTACTAACTTCCAGGAATACAGCAAAGAAAATACTCTAAAGTTAAATAAGATTTACCAGCCTTGAAGATAGTTGGAAAATATAATTTGATACATTTTTACTACATCATGACAACATGCCACTTCTCCCAGTACTTATAACACTGGGGCTGAATATTGTCATCTGACATGTTGTGAGGAGCCAATTTAGTTTTGATTTAGCCAATTTAGTTTGCCTCAACCCTGTTTGTCAGTGTTGTCAGAGGCATGTGGGGGTAGGAAGTGTAGACATGCCACTTGCAGGAGACACCCAGGAGTGGGGGAAGTCTCATCTCTGGGGAGACTTCGCCTGGCAGCACCCCACAGGAGGCAGTCAGTAGGAGACATTGTGGAGGGGCTTCTCCAATTGGGTCATGAAAGATCTCAGCCAATGGATGGCAAAGAAAGGTTGGACTGGACCAATGGTTTCCTGTCAGCAAGCAGACTTCACAAGGCACCTGGGGGTATAAAAACTAACTGTATCATGGGCTCACTGCTGCTTGCTGGGGCTTGCTGCTGTTTGCTGCTGTTCATTGCTCACTTGCTCCCTCCTTTGCCCTGGCCCCAGCCTGCCTTCTGGCTCTCCTACCCTCACTGGCTCTTGCTCGCCCTTGCACCTGTCCCACCTCCCTGTGTCCCTGACCACCGCCCTGCCACTTTGCCCCCAGATCCCTGCCTGAGCTACCTGCATTTCAACCCTGCCGATCCAGCCCTCCCTGCCACCCCAATCCAGCGATCCTCGCCGCAAGCCTGTCCAGGGTCCTGGACCTCCCATCCAAGCGCCCACTCACCATGTGTCCAGTGCCAGTGCCACGGGAGCCGGGCCTGTGAAGCCGCGCCTCTCTGAGAGCTGTGCAGGCTGATTAAGACCCAGCCTGTCCACAGGCAGGCAGCGTGCACACCCCCCCACTGCCGGACACCAACAGCACTTCCCTGATTTGCTGGTGGTAACACCCTCTTGTTCTCTCTCTCTCTCCCCTCTCCCCCATTCCTTTTCCATTTTCCCTCCTTCTTTTCTGTCTTTTCTAGCCCTCTTTCATTTGGGCAACTCCTTTTTCTTTTTGTTTTTTTTTGTTATCAATAAATGGTTCTCAGATACAAGGTTTGTCTCATTCAGCTTAATTTCGTTCCCAACCATCTAATTCTAAAAGAACTCTTCAAAGTTTCCCTCAGTGGAACGTGACATATGTTGACCTTCCTGGGCATTTTTCTTGCTGCAGAAAGGTCGTTTAACTGCATCTGCAAAAACTGGCCAGTCAGTGTTAGAGGGAGTTATGGCTATGCCCCACACCTCACACTGAAGAAAATACACTTGGGATAAAATCCATCAAAACCCTATACGATGCCAAGATCCTTTTATACGTGTTTTTCCTGTCACATCAAAGTTCTAGCCCCATATGATTTCTCTAAAACTTAGAATTAAAACTTTCCATTGATTTATATCTGTACAGAAATCTGTGCCAAATTTTCAGGTGTAAATAAGGGATAACCTACTAAATGCCAAATGCCATGGAACATAGTTGTTCATTAAAGATATACAGTCTGTAAAGGAACATGAAGCGTCCAAGATTTTCTTGCAACTTCCTTACCCATCAACTGAAGTTTGGACAAGGCAATAAATCAATCTTTTTTGATCCATCAATTGGCATCCATCAATTTAATCAGGCACCTACTTAGAAAAGTTCAGAGGTTCTGAAGCCTGTGAAATGGCATTTTTTCACAACACTTTAGTCTATTCTCAGTTGTGTGGATAGTGGTACCTTAAAAGTTTGCTTTAGTGACAGAAGGAAGAGAATAAAAATTCAGAATTAAAAAAGGGGTCAATATTCTTACAGTCATATTGTGAGGAAAGAGGACCCTAAGTTAAACAGGAATTGTCACAGTCCACTGGATAATGTAAATGTCTAAAGCTACAAATATACAATATATTTTGGGTGGCCTTGAAGTAGGATTTACTGTATTCTGATAATTCCCCTGAGTATTCTTTTAACACATAATGCAAAGCTTTTTTCATCAACAGGTATTCAGGATAGCTTCATAAATGTCAAGAATGCTTAAACATCACTGATACTTGACAATACAAGGTAAAAATGTAATTCTGGTGTGTGAAAGGAATGTAATAAAACCACAGCAAATATAAAAAGTATAGGACAAAAGCTGTGTTGTTATTAAGTTCTGTTAATTGTGACATATTAAAGGCTACTTTGCTTGCAGAATTTATTAAAAAATACACATCTCACAGAAAAATCTGCTTTCATCAAAGTCCACAATTTCATGGGATTGCACTGATCTGAATGAAATTTTCAGCAGGAACAATTAAAGTATTTGTTACTATTTTTTCCTGATGATTTCATCTTGTAGTGTCTTCTTTCTTTTTGTCTATTTCCTATTTAAATAAATTATAATTTGGATACCACATAAACTTTGTTGTTACCAAATAAATATTACAGATAATTTTTCTTGGAAAATACAGATAACCTGCTAAAATTTAAGAAAAAAATAAAATTTTGCAAACCTGTAATATTCCGAACAAATAGAAACCTGACCTCCATTTCCTGTTGGCACCTGTGTACCTTCATAAGAAGATTAATTTGTGAAGTGAACATTTTCTCCCACCATTTTATCTGAAGGTTTTGAAGCAACCTTACTGACCACTTTAATGTTCAAGGAATATACAGTAAGAAGGTTGGAGACAGTGCTATAGTGCCTAAGAGTATCTTCCAAGAGAAAATCTCTTATTCAGAGACGACACAAAAAGAGGATAAAAAGACATTCTATTTTTCAAAATTGTGTTTAATCTGAAATAAGAGACAGACTGATAAAGAGAGAAGACAGAAAGCAATAAAAATGAACAGTGATAGCATTCATCAGGCAGGTAGAAAGGATTTGTGTGTAATGAATCACAGAAACAGAAAACTGAAGGGCTAAATTCAAAGACAGCTACACTTGTGGTTTCACATACAGTTCAGGAAAGCTCTTTTCCAACAATAAGGACAGGCAGGAGGATAATGCAGAAATATTGGACTGAAAATTAACACATTGATGGTTGAGTCTCTAGGTGATTGGTCAGTCCAGAGACCATAAAAAAGGAATAAATTAAGCCTTGAAAACAAAGGTAAGTGACTGACATATGGCATGAGAGAGCTGAAAGACAGAGCAATGCTTACAGGGTCAAATTCAGCAATGGGAGATAGTCTGGCTTCTGTTCTTTAACCTTCAGATACAGATGGTAAACTACTAATGGAAGTAAAGTAGCATTATTTATCTCCTGTTGGCATAGAACCAGTATCAGCAGAATTAATAATTACCTATTTACTAGAGGAAAAAATTCCTTATTTTTCTCTGATACTGTAGCCATACAAACTTCAAATGTACCTAAAAATAACAAATACAGGACCTAAGCAAATTTAATTAGGGAAAGTAAGGTCCACATTCATAGTGGAAAATAAGTGAGAGTAAATTTTGTTAGCTTCTCAAATCTAAACCATAATTTAGAAGAAATTTAATTGTAGAATCACAGAATATCCTAAATCGGAAGGGTCCCACAAGGGTCATCGAATTCCAAGGACCTTAAGACTGTAAAATTGAAGAAATAGCACCTGTCTGTATCAAACAACAGGAAATATACTTTCTGCTACAACTACAGGCATAAATAGGAGAAAAACTCAGTAGGCTGCTAACATATTCTGATTTGAGTAGCAGATGAGCTGATCTTATAAAGCCTTATGTAAAGAATAAAAACTGCCCATGAGTAAAAGGGTGATATGGTGAGCCATGACAAGTGGAAGATTATACATTTAGTTATTGTTTCATCATCCTCTCATAACACAGCTACAATAGCATCACTACATTGTCTATATTTATCCTATTGGAAGATTTCCTTCATGTCATGGACTTTGTGTGTTTGACGGGGGGATAGCAGAACAGAAGAGATTGGGAACTACTGACTTGACAATGAAAATCACTAATTGCACCTGCATTCAGGGAATGTAGATATCTAAAATATAGACATTTAGACATTTTAGACATTATAACTGACTCCTGCTCAGCTCAGAAAAGCCTACCAGACACTATATTTCCTACTGCCATTCAGTTCCTGCTTCATGTTACTCAGTATCCATCATAACACTGCTTATGAACTTGGCAATTGTAGTTCATCTGATATCACAGAGAAAATGACATGTCCCTCAAAATAAAATTACAGCATTCATGAATGATCAGTCAAGCACATCTCTTGCTTGACTGAATGCACTCTACCTGTATAGCTCTCTCGTGGCAGAGCCACTTAGTTTTGAAATGATGTGTTTATAGTACCTACTGGAGGGCAGAGATCACCAAGCTAGTGATGGTTAAGTGGAGGCAAAACAGGACTTTTTACACTGGCACTGTGCAAATGAAGCTGTTTTCCTTCTAGGGTCATGCTCTCTTTGCTGGAGTCGCTTGGGCAAAGACATACTAAAGGACATCAGACTGGAATGCAAGACTGTTGCAGGATAATACCTTGCAATAGTGCAAGATATTTTTAATTATAGCATATTATAACATCATCATAGCATGTCATTATGCTATTATAGCATCATTAACTTGTACCTACCTCATAGTAGGTGAGCCTCAGTCACAGCTGAACTACTCTGTGAATTTTGTGACGTTTTAGAGATCTATCAGCATAAGCTTCATTCTTTCAACAAGAAATGGGTCAGTTATTAATTTTGAATGCATCGCAAAAGTTTTTCAGACAGAAAAATTGGAAAAAGAAAGAAAGAAGATGAAGAAATGAAGAAAGATAAGAAATATATGTAAATCAAGAGAAGGAAGGTAGGATAATTTTATATAGCCTATGAACCAACAAAATATAACAGTCTATTTTGAAAAACTACCAAAACAAATAACTATTGTAATCTAATTTGTTTTAAGGCTTGGAAGAACTGAAAAAATATATCTTGATCATGCTACAGCAGGATTCGTTTTGTTAGTTAGCATGTTGGTCATAAATAACACAAAGACATTTTGCCAGTGCTTCAATTTACACAAAACCTTGCACAATTAATCTTTTACATATGAAAATTACTAGAAATCTGGGGGGAGTTAATGAAAACTTTGATTAGGTAAAAAAATAATTCTCCTTGAGAGTATAGCAGGTCTGGACAATGACTCAAGCAAAGGAATATTTTGAATTGTGATATTCTCAGAGGAGTAAAATTCAATGTTTTGAGATATGCTCTCCAACTGCTCACCATCCCGGAGGTGTTCAAGGAATGACTGGATATGTCATTTAGTGCTATGGTGTAGTTGCCAAAGTGGTATTGGCCAAAGGTTAAACTCAATGATCTTGGAGGTCTTTTCCAATCTTAATGATTCTATGATTCTAACTCTGCATGGAAAGGTTTGGGTTTTACCTGAGAGGAGACAGGAAATACAGGAAAGTCAAACTCTTATGAGATGAAAAGTATTTTCCATCCAGTTCATTTGTAGCACACTGGAGAATATGAATGTCACATCTGTGACATCTGGAAGTGACAAATCTCTCATTGCCTTTATAAAACCAGTTCGTTCCTCTCCTGGGAAACTCTATTTTATAATGGTGGAGAATCTGCAACAGATTTTAGTGGCAAGTTTACCTCAACAAAATAAATGCAGTATTTCCTGGTGGGTGATAATATTAATCCTCCTCTTGTAAGTACAAAAAACCCCAAACTAAAACCAAAACCAAACCAACCAAAAAAAACACCAAAACCAAATGCCAAACCAGACAAAGATGTGACAACAGAGATGTAATTAAATTTTCATCCCCCAAAAAATCACAGGAGATAGCATATTCTATTTCACAAAAGAAAGTTAAATTACCTCTGTGATTATTCAGGGAAAGACCACATTTTTAAAACTTCAGTGAGTTCAGTGAGCCTCAGTGACTTCAACACTTAAAAACACGCATAATTATTCATGACAATTAGAAACTGTCTGATTAAAGAAAAAGAAATTTTTTCTTTGAAGAGCAAGAAAAGACAGAAGTACTTTGAGCAAGTTGTGGATCATGTATCTATTCATTCTTGACCTAACCTACTACAGTTTATGTTGGTGAAAAGGAAACAAACATAGGAAGCTCTTACTCATCACATTACAGAACTATGGACAACACACCAGAGAGTTACAATCTTAGAAGGAAAAAGGCCTTACCCAGTGAAAGATTTCTGCTCCTCTTAGCATGAATGCAATATCTACATCAGTGACAAAATCCACTTGAATAAGAATTATGATTAGTATTGTTCAAAAATTTAGGGGATAGAATGAAAGTGGAAAGAAAATAATTTATGTTTGATGAGTGCCTATCATTATCTCCAAGAAAAGAAAGAGTGGAAAAGAATCCAGGGGACACTTCTTCAAGCTGCTGATCCAGCTTTTAGGAATGAGTAAGGTCTGCCACTTGTAGATGTATCTGAAGTATACAGAATAAACACCTGGAGCTGTTTGAAATCATTTACCTTCAGTTTAAGAAGGGTATCTCCTATCACACCATCAGAAGTTTTCAGTATATCTAAACTGGGAGAAGAACCAGTTATTCATTTTTATTGGACTGTAAACTTTTACCCTCTAAGTATTTTTCTGTTAACAAAAAAAATATAAACATTGTACAAAACACAAGACAGCTTAGCTCGATGACGCTCAATGAAGCATTAGTGCTGCATAATCTGATTCGTTTGATGCTTTAATAATGCAAACCATAGTTTCTGCTTTATTACATAGCTGTTAATGCAGAAATGACATGCTTACAAAAGATTTACTGTATTACTATTTGCATATAGGTTTCCGTAATAGATGAGAGTGTTTACTGCTCCTTTGAAATCAAAATATTTAGTCTAGACATTTTAGACTGAATAAAGACTGCCATCTGCTGCTGCTACTGCAGCAGGTAGGGGTACCCAGGTTAACCTCATAACATGACCATATGTTATACTAGCCTTTATCCAGTAGGGAGTATCTCCTTTCCCAGTAATGTAATAAGAGATGTGACTAGAGATATTTATAAAATATTTGGGGGTTTTACAGTATGCTTTTTAGAGCTGCATATCTTTATGCTTTTGTTCCCTTTATGAAGAACAGAGAGGGAGCAACCTGGCAAAGGACTTAATTGAATCATAGATTATCCTGAGCTGAAAGGAACCCATAAAGATCATTGAGGCCAACTCGTGGCTCTGCACAACCGTGTGCCAGAGAGTGTTGTCCAAACACTTCTTGAGCTCTGCAAGGCTTGGTGCTGTGACGACTTCCCTGGGGAGCCTGTTATAGTGCTTGACCACTCTCTGACTGAAAATTTTTTTCCTGATATCCATCTGATACCTCCCCTGACAAAACTTCACGCCATTCCCTCTGGTCCTTTTACTGGCCATCAGATTTAATGGATTAAAGAATACATTAACCCATCCAATTATGAAGAACTAAAACAGATTGCAACTTCACTGCCAGTCTTCACTCTCTAGCCTGGCAGCCTTACTGCCATTACTGATGCCCATTCAAAATTAAAATTGTTTAACTTAGCAACAGTTAATTTGTGTGTGGTTCAAAAACTTGTGCTGAGTTCACTCAACTTTCACATACTCCAGGCATGACATGTGGAAGAGCAGGCCAGAACCCAAAGGGACCATTTAGAATTCAGAGAAAATTGTTTCTGTTTCAGCCCATAATTTATCAGGTATCCTATGAACTCCAGGTAAACAAACAAACAAATAAAAATAGGGCAAAGAAATAAGATCCCAAACTAAAAGAAGTTTAAACAATAATTTGTCATCTAATACAAAAGAAAACAGAAATTATTCCATGTGTCAGGGATACAGCTGATGAACTTTTCTGAAGAAATCTTTTGTCAGAAAATATTCCTTTGTTCACACAGAAAGACTTCAAATGAATGTATGACCTAGTTTCAGAAGGATAGGTTGTTCTTAAAATCATATATTGGGGTGTACATGAGTCCTGGTTCAAATAGGCAATGGGAGAAAACAGGCGAACATATCTCTGTCCCAAGGTGGAAAAATTCACAACACAGAGCTGTCGGGGATGTCTTCTCCATGCTAACCATGTATGTAGCCAAATATGTGTGTGACACATCCTAAGATACCCCCCTCCAGAAAGGACATTCATAGACTGAGAGGAAGAACTTAAATAGACTTTACATGTCTAAATCCAGACTCTGACCTACATATTTTTCTTTTATTTCATTCAGTGAATGATTACCTTTTATAAAACAGTACAGCTCCAGGGAGAGGCAAAAACATATTAATTACAGAACAATTATTTCTTTAAGGTGCAAATCCAGAGCCCAAGGAGATGCAATAATGCAAACTCCCTGCTATGGATTAGGTAGAACAGCAATTTGAAACAACCCAGAGGTTTATAGCTGGAACATGGGTCCCTGATGTCAGAAGCAAGTGCCCTGATAAAAAAGCTACTGGATATTCTGGGAGTGGGAAAAAGTGAGGAACATTGTTCTTCACCTTCTCTTTTCTTTTTTTCTTCACTTTAACTGGATAGAAGGGAAAAGCATTTTGAAAAACCTCAAAGCTTCCACAGAACAAACATATATATGTAGAGATCTAATATTACTGACCTCTGTGGTCTTTGGATACAAGTGAGACAAGGAGGGCTGGCGATGACATCAGAATCAGAGAGAGAGGAAACAAAAGAATAATACTGACATGAAGGAAGCAGGAGGGCACAAAGAAAATTTCCTTGATATTAAAGAGGCAGAGCTGGAACAAGACACAGAAGGGAAAATACAGAAGCAACAACAACAACAAAAAAATCACTATCACTTATTTGAGGCAGTGATAATTTCACCTCAAAGGCATTCATAACTTCAATGACATTCCTAACATTTGTCCTCCTGTTTACCTTAAGAGGCAGATAAGTTGCGCTCCAGAGGAAAAAAAACCAAACCCACCAAACAGACTGAATAAGCTGTTTGCTTTGTCCTTAAGAATGTCCACAGTCAGTATCTATTTATCTGACCATTTCTGCTCATTTTTCTCACCATATAACAGGGCTCTTCTTCACTAGATAACCACATTCTTGCAACCAAGCAAGTAATAAATAGCTGGCTCAAGAAGAAAGCATCACATCCTTCAGAAACAGGCAAAGGACATGGCAATCAAACTAACACTGACAGGTACAACTTCCATTTCATTTGCTGGATTAACATGCAGGCAACAAGCAATACTATAAAGTATTTTTACCCTAAGAATACTGAACCCACCAATATTGTTCCGTCCAAGTGGCAAAAAAGAGAAGAAGCTGGGATCTAGAGAACATGTGTTTCCTCACTTGTCACAGTTCAGCTGTAAGCACTGAATTTATTCCACAACTTTTCTTTGAATTCCTCCAGACAATTATTACCAAAAGAGGATCATTTGAGAAAGAGTACGGTTTCTATAGTTTTGGGCTTGTTCTTTAATTTTATTCATCAGAACTACCTGCATGGAAGACACTTCATCTAAACACAGCCATACCTGAGCCTTCCTTAAAATGATCCCATGTCATCGTGATTACAACGTAACTCCAAATCTGCACAAAGTAGGCTGCTTTTAATATGCTGTTAATAATCATCCAGTTCTTGTCTGACATTGCCTTTTCTCCTCTTCCTTATCTGAGAACACAAATCAAAAAAATCCTGTTTTGATTGCACAGTTTGATATGCCGAGTATGTGGTCTTTGCAGAGTGGTTTGTTCTATTCTTAGGATTCTGAAATTATTCCTGCATCTCTAACAGTAGACTCCTCTTCAAACAGCATGTATGCTGTGTGCCCAAGTCATCTTTGATAATGCTGCTTGGCCTACAGAATCATGTAAGAGTAGCAGGCACAACTACATAAATAATAATGATAAATGTGAGCTGAAAATGAGCTCATGGCAACAGTATGAACTGCGTAACTCTGTAATTATATAACTATATTTTAAAATAGATATTTTTATCCTGAAAATGCTAGAATTTTCCACAAGACAGAAATTCTGTATTTGCTAATCCCAGTTTCAGTCTCATTTTAAAAAAATAAACTACTCTTCACATACTTCACTTCCTTGCTCAACTGCGCTATTAATTCATGACCTCCTGCGGAAAAAAAAACAAAGGAGGGGTTCTAGATCTGGTAATCCAGTATCCTTTCAAATTAAAGTGTTTTATAAATTTCATCAAAAATGTGTATGACATTAATTGGCACTTAATTAATGATTCTCATTTAGTGAATAAAAACAGACAATAAGTAAAATTAGTAATACTAAATTATGCTCTGAGTTTCAAGAGTAACACTCCAGAAATCAAGTGAAATATGTAATTACTGTGCGCTACCACAGCAGGTCTGGTTTTTTTGAGCTACACTGACTAAATTTGTTGTTAATTTCTGTCTTCCACTGGCTGAACAACTTCAGGGGTTGTCAGATACCAGTAAAGGAAAACATGGTGTCAAAGCCAAAAGTGATTTAACTCAGAACTACTACCCCGGAAAAACCACAACCATCAGTGTTTTATGAACATTATTCTCATACTAAATCCAAAACACAGAACTGTACCAGCTACTTGGAATAAAATTAACTCTATCCCAGATGAAACCAGGTCAGGTTGCCTTCTAAATAATTATTATTTCAAAAAGCAGCAATGATGAAAATAATGATTGCAAGCATCAATGGGTTATTTGGAATATTTGTTACGTGGCATAGTGTTTCCATGAAAAACTGAATTTTCATGTTAGTAATTATTTTTTCCTGATTTTTTTTCCAGTTATAACTTCTGTTAATGTTGGCATTGATCAGTAGTGTTTAAAAAATTACAAAGGAAAATCAACTTTTAAAATTAGTTCCTTTAGTGGAACAAAATTTCATAGTATCCTTTTATTTTTAAAAGGAGCTTGCCATTGTAAATATAAACGTGCTTTAGCATTATTTATTTGTAGAACTTACATTTTAAAGAAGATATTGAATAAGAATGAAACAAAAAGAAATAAAATTTCACACGAAAAGCAATGTTTCTGCCTAAAATAGAAAATTATAAGGTGAAGCAGAGTGGGCAGAGCACATTGTTTAGTTCAACTGGCATGGAAAAATGTATATACTCTCTTTAGGGACACATCCAAAAAAAACCCTGACATGTTTTTAGATACTCAAAAGTTTATGGAAATCTGATCTATTTTCCCTACTATTCACACTATTGACAATAAATAGATCTTTACAAAGACTTTTTGGTTCCTTAATTCCTAAGGAATAATTCTGCAAAGCCTTTATGCAAGACAAATCAGAACTCCAGATCCAAACACTATAGCTCCACATAAAAATGTAAATTTTTTCCTAAAAAGACTTAAAAAAAATTATTTAGGTAAAGGTCTCTCCATATTACTAAGAAAATGATGATTATTCAGAGGTATTTTTAGACAGTACGATAACTTTAATTATCTCATAGAAAAAAGAGACACTTCTGTAGTTTTATACTGAGATTATACATACAGTTTCACAAAGCTCTCTTCTCTCATTGCTTGTGGACAGCAGTTTTCATGAAAATAGATTAACTGCACTTATAAAAAGATAATAAAGGCACTTGGTGAGTAAAACTTAAAAAACCAAAAGTTACATTACATTCTATGACAGTGAATCTCCTCATCTCAAAAGTGCCAGCTCATCTGCTTTACCCACAGGATCACCAGATTTCCTCTATTCTCTCACTGCAATGTCTATGTTCAGTGCTTACCTACTGGTCAAAAAGCACCATGTAAATGCAGCACAGCAGGTGCTAATAAGCAGTCAAATAAAAACATTGTTCAAATAAAGGGACCTAAGGCTATGCAAGAATAATTTTCTAATAA
Source organism: Aleadryas rufinucha (assembly GCA_013397815.1). NCBI lineage: Eukaryota > Metazoa > Chordata > Aves > Passeriformes > Aleadryas > Aleadryas rufinucha. The sequence continues at coordinate 46,547 of VZTH01005789.1, forward strand.
CAAACTCTGGTTGTGTCATTTGGCCTAATTTTAAACACAGCAAAACTCCTATTCAGTTCAGTAGACTTACAGCACATAATTGTATGGATTTCACAGGTACTAAAGATTGCTTTAGACAAATCACATGCCTTAAAAACTCACAAAGTTTCCAACTCCTTGTAAATCAAGAACAGACTCCTCTTACATCTCAGTCTTTCTATAATACTATCCTCTGCACAGCAATCAATATTAAAGGGAAATGTACAAGAAATTCTATTTATGAAAAAATACAAAACAAAACAAAAAACCAAGGTCTTCTGTCCCTGTTAAAAGATCATTTAACTTTCGATATTTAAATACCAGGCTAAACCTGAAGCACTAGGATTATATCTCCTGTTAAATTTATTATCAGAATCACAGAATCATAGAATGTATTTCATCTCCAGAGATGTTCTTGGGAATAACTTTCACAATTTAGCTAAACATTAATAAAAAGTTGACTAATAGTATTTAATAGCTCTTTCCCATTTTTGTAGCAATAAGAGTTGAAAATACAATGTTTGATGCCAGAAAACAAACTCTATTTTCAGTTAGTAGCGGCTTCAAAATGGTTGAAGACCTTATCTGCAACAGAGAGTAGTGGATGGAGATGCTAAAGTGCTGCTTTATATCCTTAAGTTATCAGCTTTATCCTTTGCATCACCAGAGTTAGTCATCGAATATCCTGAGTTAGAAGGCGCTCAAGATCAAGGATCACAAGAATCACAACATGTGCCTGAGAGTGTTGTATTCAAGTTTCTATTTATGTATTAAAAAAAAAAAAAAAAAACAAACAACTTGTTTTATAACTTATTGAAATAGCCCCATTTCAATCTGAACTATTCACTTTGGATTTTGTATAGTTCCATAATGATATAAAATACTAACTTTCATCTAAAGACAATTATTAGGCATCTTTTCTTCAGTGATAGACAAGATGATTCACCTGCCAAGGGACTCTCTTCACCTTGCACAATTGGTGTATTTCTTTTCAGTGCTGCCAACAGCTTCCTACATCCCAGCAGGAGTCACTATAAACCAGGGCCACACTTCGTGTCTTTGGCCACTCATTCTATAACCAATGTTTGCAAATATTCTTTGAAAATTACTTTGGATAAAACTTCAAAGTAGCTACCACCCTACGCCTAGGGATAGACAGAAAGCATAAATGAAAGCAATATATTTCTGCAATGACACTTTTCTGTAATGATAAAATGATGTACAATGAAAATGTTCCTGAATTTATCAGCATTTATTATTTCATTGAAATATTCATAGGAAGAATGAAAATAATCATTAGGCCCACAATATGTTATTTTATGACATCTCATTTTTTTGCAGGAATGACTTTAATGGTAATATTTCTTTGCAGTAGTATGCTTTCTTCGGGAAAAAAAAAAAAACAAAACAATTGTTAGACTGTCAAAAAGTCACAATAATAATACCACAATCTCAGAATTATATTATTCCTATGCAAAGGACTATTCCAAAGCTTATGTATGAGTCAAGAATAACAGATTTCAAAAAATCCAAACCTCAGTATATTAAGGTAAGTGGCAGCTAGAATTCCTGGAGGAGATCCTTTGCCTCTTTTCCTAAGAGTCAAAAAATAGCAGAAGAATTGATGGTTACTGGAAAACGGAATACTAAAAGGGAAGTTGTCCCAACATGCAGGAGAACTAAGAAGCAGTAAGAGACTAGTACTGCTACAAGAAATATGATAAATAATCTAAACTATCATAAACAGGAAAATTAGGAATAATGATATAATTAAGCATGAGTCTAAAGAGCTGGCACAAATACTGAATAAAATAAGCAAGGCAAACACAAGACCAGTTCTAACTGCCAAGGGATATAAAGGAACAAGAAAATATTTTATGAATAACTTAGAAGAAAATAGCAGAAGAAAATTAAAATCTGCTGTTTAAATATGAACCAAAAATAACAAGCAGTAGAAGATACACTAAAAGCTGATGTTTCCTTTTTTATTTGTTTTTTCCAACCACTTTTCAGAGAGAAGTCAATGTAAGTGAGATTTGGAACATTGTTTCAAAATTGTTTGGCCTGGTTTTCTAAGGAAGCTCCAGAGAAATCCAGCGGATCTTGGGGAACATTTTTAAGTATACAAATACTGTGCAATCTACTCCTCTTTTCTTTCTAGAAAATTCATAGCTATCTTGAAGCACAAACCAGAGGACAAGGCTAAAATATAATATATAATATTTTACCTTATCTTCTACTGGATCAGAAAAGACAGAGATATGCAAAGAAACTAATTGGTCTATTCAGAAAATGAAACAATGACTGAAGTTATTAAACATTTTATTAACACCTAGAAAATATGACTGTGGCATAGATTTGTCAAGGACAAAAATACCAAACTAGTTATTTTCTTCTCTATCTAAACATATGGCCAAGTTAACACAATATGTATTTACAAAGATTTTGATGTTTTCCACACACAAGCACCTCATAATTGAAGGAAACTGTCTGAATAAACAAACAAGAAAAAAATGAAAAACTCTCAGAGCAATGTGGACAAGCTTATACATCATTACACTCTCAAGGCACTGCAGGAGGTTTCCAACTGAGAGAGATATAGACCATTTAATAAAGAAAAGAAGGGCCACATGCAGAAGCAAAGGAGAAAAAAAAACTTTTCTTCTTCTTGCCATCAGAAGGCAATGTCCAGTCACCACCTTCAGAAGACAAACACCTTAATAACGGATGTCCCCTTCTTCCTCCTTTCTCTTGGCTTTTATTGCTGCATGGTATGGAATAGCTTTTTGGTAAGGTTATGTCAGCTCTCCTGGCTATGTCCCTCCCCGAGGTCTTCCCTATTTCAGCCTCCTGGCCTTCTGGGGGCAGGGGTAGGAGGGCTGCAGAGACAGCCTTGATGCTGTGCAAGTGCTACTCAGCAGTAGCCAAAGCACTGGTGTGTTACCAACATTGTTCTAGAGAGAAGTACAAAGCTCAAGAGGACAAGAGCAGCTGTGGGGACAGCTAACTCCATCCCAGCCAGACCCCATTCAGCTTGTGTCTATTGCCTCTTGTCTTCTACTGTGACTTCTGAGAAAACTTGGCCCCCCCCTCTACACCACCCTGTCAGGTATTTCAATACCAATAAGATCTCCCCTATGCCTTCTCTCCTGATGCACTGTGGTTTAATAAAAGCCTACATCATCTTCAGTCATTTCTTCTTGTCTTACCAACTGATTCTGCACATGCTGATTCTGTTCATGCAGAATAATTTCACTTCTTTTGCAGTGGCATCGCTGAAAATAAAGACAATTTAGAGCATAACAACTTTGTGCTAGAGCACTAGGAGTGCTTCACATTGTGTGCACTCAATTTAATCAAACATGATGCTATTTGTGCTGTTGTTAAGAGAGTAAAACCTTGCCGTGGTTTGCCACTGGCCAAACACCAGGCACCCGTGAAAGTCACTCACTCCCCCCTCCCCTGCCACAGCTGGGCAGAGGAGAGAAAAATTAAACAGAGGATTCATGAGTTGAGATAAGGACTGGGAGAAAACACTCCAAGGGCGAAATATGCTCAACTTGGAGGTACAAAGTGAATTTATTACTAACAGTATCAGAGGAGGATAATGAGAAGTAAAACAAGCCCTTAAAACCACCTTTTTCTCCCAACTCCTCCCTCCTTCCCACTGACAGCACAGGGAGACAGCACATGGGGGTTTTGGTCAGTTCATCACCTAAGTTCTTCCACTGCTCAGGGAGAGGAGTCCTTCCCCTGCTGTACCATGGGGCCCCTTCCCACAGGAGACAGTTCTCTGTGAACTTCTCCAGCCTGGTTCCAATCTCACAAGCAGCAGTCCTCCCAAAACTGCTGCAGCGTGAGTCCCTCCCATGGGCACACAGTCCTCCCAAAACTGCTGCAGCATGGGTCACTCTTCTGCCAGGACAGGCTGCTCCAGCCTGGAAGCAGGGGTCCCCTCTCTCTCCACCGGCTCTCCCACTGGATCACAGCCTCCTCCAGGCATCCTCCCGCTCCGGCGTGGGCACCTCCCCCACGGGCTGCGGGTGGATCTCTGCATCCCCCGTGGATCCCCAGGGGCTGCAGGGGCACAGCTGCTTCACCATGGTCATCACCACGGCCTGCAGAGGAACCTCAGTGCCTGGAACACCTCCTCCCCCTCCTTCTTCACTGACCTTAGTGTCTCCATGTTGTTTCCCTCACATGTTCTCACCTCCTCCTCTGGCTAGAAAAAAACTGTGCCCCACTTTGTTTTGATTTTCTTTTAAATATGCCATCACAAAGGTGTTACCAACCTCTCTAATTGCCCCAGCCTTGGCCAGCAGCATGTCCATCTTCAGAACCATCAAGAACTGGCTCTGCTGGACATGGTGGAAGCTTCCAGCAGCTTTTCACAGAAGCTCTGTGGCCCCCTCTGCTACCAAAAACCAGGCCATGCAAAACCAACACAAATGTTTATTTAGCTTGAACACAAATGTTCACATACATCTGTGCAGTAAAGTGTAATCAATTGCATAAGGTGAGATAACTAGAAAATCCATGGAAGAGGATCCAAGTGTCTCTCTCAGGCTTAGCTTTGTTACAGACAACCTTTGGCCAAAGCCAGATTTTTTATTTGATTGAAGAAAAACTCTATCGATGCCATTATCGAGATTTGGCTCAGTTAAATAAAGAATAATAGCAACTTTTTTGTCAGGATTTTTTTTAAGAAATTAGCCTTGGGAAAATCTACTTTTTTGTCACTCTGGAAGCAGGGAGCAAATCTGCAATGATGCCAGATGGCAGGGAGCAGGGCAGTGACAGCAGGGGAAAGAGGCAAACATCAAGGACTGCCAGAGTGCCAGAGGAGGCAGATATTGGCCATCCCAGAACAACAGCCAATACAACTGGCACAGCTTCTGCCACAAATGAACATCTCTCTCTCATCCAGTCCCACCTTGTTCTCTCCTTTCCCTACACTAAAAAGAGGTCTCAACTCTCATCCCTTCCCAACAGTCCATGAGACACAGTGCTTGTGGCAGGGAAACATGACATGAGAAAAGGAGGTATCTCATACCCCTGGGTAAAAGAAATACTAAATACACAAGTACATATATTCTTTAGCACTACTGCACTGCCTCTAGATTAAAAATAAAACATCCTTTTCGGAAGGTTTTTTGTTATTGAGTAATAAAGTGATTCACAGAAAGAATGACCTCCCTCCTACTAAAAAGATTTCCTTTCCAAATATCTTTTCTCTGGATTTCTGATTCTTAGTTGATATTTTTATACTGCTTTAGATTTCAAAGTGTGCAGTGCTGAAAGACTATTTTAGCACTGACAGGTAAAACAAAAGATGATTGATGTGCTGTCCTCCCAAACAATAAAAGACAGCTTGCTTTCCTGAGGTGCTACACTTGTAAAATAAAGGTAGTTGTATTTCCCTCAGCTTGTTTGCTTCCAAGGAGAACCAGATTCCTAAGTAACCAGCAACCATCATGCCTCCTTGCCATCCAAGAGTCCAACCACCAGCAAGCATCCAGCCCTGCCCCTTGACTCAGGGAGGCAGCTTCTTTGCTGATACAGGTGTCATAAATGTACACCCAACAAATTAATCTAATCCACTAACAGGAAATTAAGGAGGGGAAGAAGCCCTGAAACTCCTGCCACCATGCATTTATTTAATCTATTTACTCACAGTAGTAGCTAAACAGAAAGGGCTGTGAGGCTTTGTCACACATATTTCCCTTCTCTAAGTGAGATGGAAACATAACCTATAATTCTAAATAATGGGAGATTTTAATAGCATGAAGTCATGGATGAGTTAATTTGTTTATAAAAACAAGCTTATTTCCCCTCCAGTTCTAAAATATCAATCTGTTACTTTCTTCTTGATATTGAAAAGCTCCCAGCCTGGATTGCATGCATCATTATGAGTTTCAATACCTCCTGTGTAAAGGTTTAGCCTTTCAGCATGTGTATCTATAAATTAGCATAAATTGCCATGTAGAAAGTCACTAAAGCAGTTGTTCTGCTTAGTTAAGATTGATAATTGGACTCTGAGCTATTCAGAAATTCATGAGTGAAGTATATTGAGCTAATCCCAAATATACAAAGACCGGAAATCAAAATTTGGCTTTTTCATGTTAACTACTTATCGCATATTTTGAATTAAAGTGTATCACCTTGTCTAAAAATACCTATTACTGTGCTGAAAGAAATGTTAAGTCTCATTAGACTTTTCAGAAACCACATTTTTCAACAAAAAAATGTATATGCTGTTTTAAAAGTAATTTCCAGTCTTGAAAAACAGGCATTGTTACCTTTTCCAACCATTCTTTTCCATTTTCTGTGTATATAGAAGAAAAGGCAATACTAAGTGACATCTGGGAAATCACATCTACACAAAACCCTAACAAATAAACTTGTCTATAAGAAAGCATCTATGTTTTGATAGATAAAAAAATAATCTTGGAAAACTGATATCCTGGTTCATAGCAATAACCATGGATATTCTACAGAGTATTCTGGTTTTCCCTTGAAGTTTTAACTCATCTTTCTTTGCAGAAATTATATCATTTTTATTCATTCATATGACAATCCTGGGGTCTTACCTTGAACTTGGGATCAGCCAAGATCACACAGATAGCAGAAGAGGTGGGAATGTTTTTGCAAGATCACGTATTTTGGAGTCTCTTGATACTGATGGAAACAGCTGAGTTAGCAAAGTGATTATTCAGGAAAAAGTCTCCAGGCTATTTACAAAAATTGCTGCTATCTCTAACTTATCACTATTTCATAAGATATTTCACATATAAAGTGACTTTTGAGCTCTGCTCTTCTTTTCTGCTTGCGAAAAATGCAGGATCTTCTATTTGCTCCTTTCCCTGTATGCCAGAAGCAGTGAATATATGACATGTGTGCTCACCTCTGAATTCATGTCACTCAGGGAACTGGAAAACAGAAAAATTAATTAAGGGTCCTCAGAAAGCTGAACTGCCAAAACCAGTATGAGAAACAAGAAAACCAACAATTGTTGGAGTCAAAGACAAATGTTGTAATGGATGAGGACAATTAATACATTCATTTTTCAAGGATCAGAATAATCGGAAGCCGCAGTTTCAGACAAGAAAACTGAATGTTTTCTTGCAAGTGAAGAGATGAAAAAAGTGTACTATGAGAAAAGAATGTATTGATAACATTGCAGTAGCATGACAGGAGACTTCAGGAGGCAGTACACCTATAAGTGGAGACAAAGCCAAATGATTTTTTTCTTATGCAATAATCTGATACATTTGAAGTCTTTGTTATGCACTTTGAGCTTTGAGATACTGAGATTATCAACACTGAGTGTTCACAGTGCTTTCCTTATAGATCAGGTCTCTAAACACAAGTTCCAGTCAGCTTGTTGACATTCTGCTCACTCTCTCCAGAAGAGAAAAAAGCCACTAGTAAGAGGGAACAGAAGTGAGGATAAAACTAAACAGTATTACAGGAGCTGGTGGGATCCATTTCTACATGGTTTTTTTTAAATTCTTTTTGAACCAGTGTGCCTCCAAACAAACCAACAAAAAGGTGGAGTAAGAGATAAAGCATTCTCTGATTTTCGCCCTTTTCCAAAGTCAGACAGGGCAGAAGAAGTGAAAACTACAGTCACCAACAAGGCTTTAAGAAAAGAAAGCAGAATATGTGTTTTGGTTTGGGGTTCTTTTTTGCTTGGTTGTTTTTTTCATTTCCTCACTACATGTCAGTTTGAGTAACACTGTGGCATGAGGTCTAGGACATTATTATCTAATACTTAGTGATGCTCAGTAACTTAAGATTGCTCTGCTTTTACAAACAAAATAAAACAGATTATTCTGTTTTACAAACAGAATAAAAGAATTTACTGTACTTCACACTACTTACAGTGGAAAACCAAGAGAAGATAAATACATAAGCAGAACTCCCAGTCAAACAAGCCTTTTCTTTTTTCTCATCTAACATTTGGCTTGGGAGTCAGAAAGAGAGAGCTAGCAAGGTCTTGCACACAAGCACCATTCAGGGTTTCCAGCAGTGTCAGAATCCTTTTCAGAGTGCAACTGAAGCTCTGAGTGAGCTACTTGCTTCAAAATGTGTTATTGGGACTTAGTTGTGCCTAATCTACATTCCTTCTCATAGTCTATTTCAAAAGGGTGAATCTGCCTAGGAAAGATTGCCTATTATTGTGAGAACAAACAGAATAAAGGGGGATACTGTATCTTATCCATTCAGCATTCAAAATAAAGGTTTGATTTAGAATGCTGAGCCTTTTAGACTTTTCACTCCAAAATGTGACCCTGTCTGTTCTGTCAATCTGCCAGATGCAGAGTTGAAACAGATGGCGAAACATTTGAAAAATGACAGGTTTAAAGATTCTCAAGGCTGTCAAGAAAACATCAGCTTTCCACATGAAGGCAAACTATGCACACTAGCAGTATTATCAAGAAGAAAGTTCAACCATCAAAACAGGAAGAAAAGCAGCAGGTCTGGGTTCAGAAACTGTTCATCAATTTCTCCCAAAATCCTCCTCATTATGAGAAAAGGGACGACGAGACTCATGAAGGGGAAATGTCGCAGCCATGTGTGGTTTGCTGGATGGTGAAATGCTGCGACCTTCCCGAAAACGCCTCCAGAATGAAATCACTTCTGGCAGGGTCACTTTACACACGCTCACACATTCTCACACTGGATAGCTTCTTCAACAAATCTACGGCAGAGACGGGAAGGACTCTTGTGGAGAGTTCCATGAGTGGGGTTTATTTCAAACCACACCATGAAGGGTTCCAGTGACGAAAGCCCAGAACAATGGGGGGTCTAGGTTTTATACAGGGGCAGGGAGAGC
>VZTH01005790.1:0-47407 GCA_013397815.1 Aleadryas rufinucha
AGAAGAGAAGGGAAGAGAAAAGAGGGTCCCACTACTTCAGGAAACATCTGGGACTACAAAGGTCCACGGAGTGGTTGAACCCCCTGGCCAGTCAAGGAAGACAACACAGACAGATCGTCCCTCACCTCAGAGCCGGTGGGAAGGGATTTAAATCCGGGCAGTGTGTCCCGATGCTACAGTGAGTCCAACCAGGAGACAATAACAATCTCCAGGGCTATCAGTTTCAGGCTATCACAAGGTGGATCAAGGTGCTGAGTTCCTGGGGACACGTTTTTCCTGTTTCCCTGTCGGAGCTCCAACAGAACAAGTGCTGTAAGACAACCCGGCTCCAGATCCACGCCGCCCATCCGTGGGAGCATGGAACAAATACGAGCCTCTTCGTACTGGGAAATTGCAAATGCTCCATTACCCGCCCCGTTATTCACATCTTTCTCCTGCCTTCTGACTCCAGGCAAGCCTGCAGCTCCGAAAGGAAATTTTCAGAAATATCAACAATGTCCCTTAATCACTGCAGTAATAAATCATCCCTTGTAACACGGGAACTTCGGTCTGACCAAAAAATGGGGGTTTAGAAAAAGTACTGAATCATTCATGCCTTCTGTTCCTGTGATAGAGAAGAGAGTTACATTAGGATAATGGAAATTCCAAAGAATTTGCAGGATTTGGTGGAATAAGGAGATGCTACAAATCACTGTTGACAAAACGTGCAGGAGTAACCAGGCCTTGGCCAGCACATGGAGGGAATGCAGAGTCTCTGGTGGGAAATGCCTCTGCATCACCAAACTCTGCCCTAACAAGGCAGGAGAACTGGAAAACTGACTCTGGGAATGCTGAGCGAGGCAAAATAAAGGACTCAGCAGCAAGGAGAGCTCCAAAATCCAGTTCCTGGCCTGTCCTCAGACATGGAGCAGCCTGTGACCAGCAAACCCCAGAATCCTAGAATGGTTTGAGTGGGAAAAAGCTCATCCAGTGCCACCCCCTGCCATGGGCAGGGACACCTTCCACTGTCCCAGGCTGCTCCAAGCCCCATCCAACCTGGCCTTGGACATTTCCATGGATCCAGGGGCAGCCACAGCTTCTCTGGGCACCCTGTGCCAGAGCCTCCCCACCCTCACGGCCAAGAATCTCTTCCCAATATCCCACCTAAACCTGTCCTTTGGCAGTGTGAAGTCATTGCCCCTCGTCCTATCCAGATTCCATCTTTTTCCCCTCCCAACATGGTACACATGGGTTAACTCCCAGGTGCTGGGTTTGCAATCCAGTTATCAGTGGAGTTAAAAAAAAAGACACTAAACTTGGTTAGAAAATTCCTCATCTGTCCTGGTTTCAGGTGCTGTAATGAAGATACAGGACCTTTCAGCTCAATCCAATCAGCCCCATTCACCAGGCACCTTATGATCCATTAGTTCAATCCCTCCAAATTTGATTGCAGCGTGTTTTGATTCCAATCAATTGTTTTCAGCTCTTCTCCATTGATTTCCATGGACTCACATTATTCTGCTGAGACTTCAGTTAAACTTGGGGATTTGGACCAAGACAGGAGCACTGTGGGCACCTCATGGGAGGTGGCTGGGCTGGGCCAGCTCTGCCCAGGACAGGGCCAGCACCACCCTGCTCCCAGCAGACCACAGCAAGATGACAATTCCATCTCCATGGCGAGTTTTCCAAACCATCTTCCTGATTCCACGGCTTCAGGGAGAGCTCAGAACTACAGCAAGGTCAGAGGAAACCTTGTCCATAAAACGTTTGGACCCAAGAGGAAATTTTTCACAGTGAGAACAATCAGCCATTGGAATAATCTCCCTAGGGAAGTGGTGGATTCCCCAGCTTTGGGCACTTTTAAGGTTTAGCTGGACAAGGAGATGGGTCATCTTGTCTAGACTGTGCTTTTGCTAGGAGAGGTTGGACTAGATGATGTTTGAGGTCCCTTCCAACATGTTATTCCATGATTCCATGAATTGGGACCGAACCAATTCCCTCTGTCACAATTCCCTCTGTCACAATTCCCTCTCTCTCTTCCCTCTGTCACACCTAACCACTCTGGTGTGACAGAGGGAAGAGACACACACACAGAGGAGTCTTCAGGTTCTTCTTTAGAGTCACACACTCTGTAAGGTGAGGAAGCAGAACTACACCAGAACCTTACTCAATCCCAAGCTACTGATCTGATTACTGGTCTAAAAGCTGTAAGGAAAAGAAGGAGCATCTCTAGAAAAAGGTCTGAACGGGGGACAGCCACTGGAGAAAGCTCTAGAAAACAGGGAATTTGTCTCCTGGCACACTGGGCTGTGTTTCCAGTGCGAGAACTTCTGGCTGGACAAGTGGCTCGTGGAATCCAGACAGGAAAGGACCTCGTGTCCCCAGGGAGAGCTCTCAGAGGAGGTCGCTTCATTCATCTCCTGCTGACACTTCCTCCAGTTTAACTGACAGGGAATATTTCCTTGTGCCCCCTCCTGAGCTGGCCCAGCTCATGCAGAACTGACACCCATTCAAGCAGGACGAGGCAGAAGACTCCCCCTGAGCTTTGTCACAAAATCAGGGCACTGAAACAAACCCACCGAGGATCTTTCTGACTCAGTGGAAAGGTTGCTGTCAAAACCCCAGCACTGCGTTTTCCCAGGAAGCAAGTCTGAAATGCAGGCAGGGATCTGGAGAGGGTTTGATGGAAATCCCAGGTGGAAGCAACGGAAAAATCAGCTGCCACTTTCCTCTGGAATGACGAAAAGTTGACAACGGTGACATTTGAAATGTTGGTGACTTTTCTGAAGCTGAATAAGCAGAGCAGAGGAAGATCCCTAAGCCATGGTGCAGAGGCCCTGGGATGTCACTGTGCACTGCCCTGTCCAGTTTACAGCCTAGCCACCACACTGGGATCCCCAGTCCCACCAGAATGCCTACAGCCACCTCAGGAAGCAGGGTGCAGGCACTGCAGGACACGACGTGTTCTCCTCACGGCCACCTGAGCTCCTGAGAGATGAGTCCCTGTGTGTGTCTGGGGGGGGAAAGAACTCGGAGAGAGCAGGAAAACCTTCCCGGCGTGCTGCTTAATGGAGTGCGAATGAATTGGACAGCACTCCTGCTAATGTGTGGGGATTATGCTTAGCAGTGGGAATGACCTTGTTGAAGCTAAAAAATGAACACGTTCACAGCTCCACGTGCAGGAGCTGCTGGATGCTCCACGCAAATCCTCAGCGCTGCTGTTCCGATGCTGATTCCAGGGGGGTGGGCGGAATTCTCCTCTGCTCCTGCCCCAAAGCTGTGGAGGAACAGAGCCTTTTGTGGAGGAATCAAAAGCGTTTGGGGAACTGCTTTTCCTTTTGCATGCTGTGTTCTAAGGTAGAAAGGCTGAGAAGGCCTGGAAAAGAAAGGGGTGACCTTAGAGCCCCTTCCAGTGCCTTAAAAGGCTCCACGAGAGCTGCAGAGGGACTTTGGACAAGGGACGGAGTGACAGGACACAGGGAATGGCTTCTCACTGCCAGAGAGCAGGGATGGATGGGATATTGGCAAGGAATTGCTCCCTGTGAGGGTGGGGAGGCTCTGGCACAGAGTGCCCAGAGAAGCTGTGGCTGCCCCTGGATCCCTGGAAGTGTCCAAGGCCAGGCTGGACTGGGCTTGGAGCAGCCTGGGACAGTGGAAGGCCCATGGAAGTGAATGATCTTTAAGGTCCCTGCCAACCTGAACCATTATGGCATTCTCTGATTCTAACTCCAGCCTTGTAAGACAGCATCAAGCATAACAATATGCAGTTCCAGGGTTGCATGTGCACTAAGTTAAGCCTGGGAGCAAGTGGGAATGAGCCTGACTCCTAAACAGCTCGCTGGCTTCAGCTCCAGGTGTGCCCATCAATCTCCAATGTGTTGAACAAAAACCGCAGTGAAGCAGCTACGAATGGAGTTAACTGAAAAATAAAATAAATCCATGTGGTTGCTGAGAATCCTCCACGTGCAGGAGGTCATGGCCTGTGCAGTCCCCCGACAGCACAGACACAGCTCAAATTAGACATTTATTTAGTGTGCATTTACAACATGTGATTAACCTCATGTATTTAGATTTTTTTCATGTTGGCTTTTGAAAAGAGTCTCTTAGGAAGAAGAAAAGCAGGAGGGATAAAACTGCTGAAATTCATGTTTTACTCTTAGCCTTTGAGCAAAACCTTTCGCTCAACTCTGCCTATTTTTAAATTCTTTCAAGCAAAGGGTGAGAAACTGTCCTGAAGGCTCTGTGTACTGGCATTGGGCAGTAGAAGCATGGAGGAGAGCTTGGAAAGGATGGGAAAAGGAGAGGATCAGCATACAAACCATTGTTGTGGGAGAGGGTAAAAAGGAAGGTGAATCCCAAAGCTGAGTCATGATACGTTGGCTTGCTCAGACTCAAACTCTACTCACCTCTATTCAACTACTCTCCCAGCTGTTAAAGACCTTCCCACGTCCATGCTGAAAATCCCAGAGTCCCGGAATCACTGAGGTTGGAAAGATGTCCAAGGTGATCAAATCCAACCTGTGACCGATCCCCACCTTGTCACCAGCCCAGAGCACTGAGTGCCATGTCCAGTCTTTCCTTGAACTCCTCCAGGGATGGGCACTTCACCACCTCCCAATGCCTGACCACCCTTTCCATGAAGAATTTCCTCCTGATGTCCAACCTGACCTCCTTGAGGCTGTTTCCTCCTGTCCTGTGCAGGTGGAAGAAGGTGCCCTTGGCACCACTTGTGCTGTCTTGATGCAGGAGGCAAGACATACCCCCAGATTACCATTCCCAGCAGGAATTGCCAATCCCAGCAGGTGCTCCTGCAAGGCCCATGTCCTGCAGGAGGAAAGCACCTTTCTGTCTAAATCAGGAACAGGGTTTAGGGCCCAGGAGGGCAATAAAATTAGGAAGGGTGGGAGGATTGAGAGTTTTTTCTCCTTCCCTTTTCCTCCCTGATCTCAGGTAATTGATAGAAATTTCTCAGCAGGAAGGGCACCTGGTGCTGGCTGGAATAAAATCCTCTTACCAGGAACGGGAGGCTGCTGCCTGTGTCCCTCGCCCAGAGGAGCTCCCGCTTCCTCTGCTGCCATGCATCCAAATGCAGAGACTTTCCAGGGAACGGCGCAGCTTAAGCAGGATTGATTTATGCCCCCTCTACAGTGTTCTCTGGATGCTCGGAACGCATTCGTGTCCCTGGTCCCTAACAAGTGCTCCTCGGAGCTGTGTTATTTCAGAAGGACTTTCCGATGCCCTGGCACATTCCCGCTGTCGTGCGGCACGCGGCCGATAACGGATTTGTCAGCAGAATGGCCTCGCTATCAAAGCAATAAAAAGCCAGCTGGCAAGGTGACATTTCGGGGGAATTCGGTTCCCTCTTTGTGTGTTCTTTCTGCTTTGTTTTATGTGTGATATCTTCTCCTCCCTGCCTCTCATTGGAAGGTCAGTGCGGCGGGGGAAGGAAGTTGGTATTAAAAGGAAAAACTTGGTTTGATTTAGAGCAGATTTAGAGCAGACTCGGATCTGCTCAGGAAGACTCCTGACAGGGGGACAGAGGATCAGTCATTTCTGAAGGTGTAGTGCAGACATGAATCCCTTAAAGTCCAACACCTTGGACTCCAGTTCTTCCTCCTGCATCCAAGGGAGCACTTGGATTGTGGATATAATCTCTGAATTTCCAGAGGCTTTTTGTTGAGACTCTTCACTCCTTTGCTCACAACAACATAACACAACAGTTGCAATTAATTATGGATGCACTCGAGTCCAGACATGAGCTCACGCTGTTGGCTTGGCAAAGCAACTTAATTAATAAATAACGATGATGATGATGAATAAAGAAGGGAATAAACAAAGGGGGCTCTATATGAGGGATGAAGCATGAAGTATTCATGCTCCAGGCTGTCAACAGACTCATTCTGCTGAGCCCACCTCACTTCACAGCACTTCAGCACTTTCCAACCACCCCCAAGCTGCTGGTGATTCCAGGATTATATCCAGATCCAGACAGGAATTCATCAGCTATGACATCAGAAAAGAGTTTGACTCAGGATCCTTGGATCAACAGTCCATAAAAACTGGGCAACTGGGTCAGCACCTGCCCTGGTGATGGTTGAGAATGGTACTGAAACAAAGACAGGAGGTGGAGTCACCAACTGCCACATTCCCCCAGACACTTTCAGAGAAGCACAGAAGCAGCAAGGTTGGAAAAGACCTCCAAGATCATGAAGTCCAACCTTTAATGAGAAGTCCTGCCTCGAAGGAAACCTCTTCAGAAACATTTAGGTTGGAAAAGCCCTCCAAGATCACTGAGTCCAACTGTTCCCCAGCACTGCAAGGCCACCACTGACCCATGTGCCCAAGTGCAACATCCACACGACTTCTAAAGCCTTCCAGGGATGGGGACTCCACCACTGTCCTGGGCAGGTGTGACAGAGCTGGACAACCCTTTTGGGGAAGAAATTTTCCCAGTATCCAACCTGAACCTCCCCTGGCCCAGCCTGAGGCCGTTCCCTCTCCTCCTGTCCCTGTTCCCTGCCAGCAGAGCCCAACCCCCCCCGGCTGCCCCCTCCTGTCAGGGAGCTGTGCAGAGCCACAAGGTCCCCCCTGAGCCTCCTCTTCTCCAGGCTGAGCCCCTTTCCCAGCTCCCTCAGCTGCTCCTGGTGCTCCAGGTCCCTCCCCAGCCCCATTCCTTTCTCTGGGCACGCTCCAGCCCCTTGATGACTTTCTCAGAGTGAGGAGAAATGCCAAAGGGTTTCATTTATACCAAGCCCCAGGCACCACATCCAGGCTGTGGCCTCCACCCTTTCCCTCCACTCTTCTGATGGATCAACACCCACCTGGGACAGCACATTCCCAACACTGGCAAGCTCCAGGCTTGGAGGAAGCTGTATCTGAAAGGCTCCTGACTCACTCCAAGGACATTCCAACCTCCCTGTCCTCTCAAACCACGCTCACACTCCTGTTCTCTATCCCCACTGAGCTCTTCTTGGGAATGGGATGCTCTTCCACCTCACCATTCCCAGGACAGATGGGAAGAGTGAGCAGGGCTCACACCATGGAAGACAGAGCAGGGAATGGGCAGAAGCTCTGCCAGGCTTAAGGCACCGAAAAGAGGCTCTGAGTGTCCTGAAGGGATTTATTTTAGACCACACCACATTAACCACCAGTAAAGAAGAATCAGAGGCTCCTGCTGCTCATTCCTTTCTGGCCTCCAGACTCCAGCTCCTTGTTACATTTGTCCTAACGGGAATATCGACCTGAACGGGAATGATTGATGAGGGAAAACACCAAGCTTAACTGAGCTTTTCTTCCCTTCAAAACAGGACTTTCAGCAGCAACTCCAGTTCAGGGGTGTCTTTTAGAAGGACATAACCTCACTGCGTTTTCCCCATCCATGAAGATAATCAGAGAGGGACAAGATGTTTCCCCTTCAAGGATGAGGCAACACTCACTGCATCCTTGTGGAGACTTCTGGGTTTACTTCAGGTGGAAATTCGGTGTTTGGGGATGCAAGCCTCAGCTTGCAAAACCAATGGCGTAAGAACAACCAGGCTATATGCTGAAAATCACAGGAAAAAGCCCACCAGGAGAGAAGCTTGCAGCTGGAAATGACTGCAGTTCTCTCCTTTTTGATGTTTTTCACTATCACCACTGTTGTCAGTCATTGTTAGGTATTAAATTGCATAAAATACAAGCCCTTGGAAACAAACATCAGTGCTTATCAGCCTATGTCAAAAGTCAATTTTTTCTTTACAGCAATTTCGCCTGGAAATTACTTCTGGGGAGCTGCTCACTGCAGCTCAGCCCTGGGATCCAGAAGCACAGGAACAGAAGCTCTTCTCCCTTCTCCCCAGATCCTGCAGGTTGGCTTTAGAATCATGGAATGGGTTGGGTTGGGAGGGACCTAAAGGTTCATCCCATTCCACCCCCTGCCCCTTCCACTAGATCGGGATTTTCCAAGTCCTGTCCAAGCTGGTCTTCACTTAAAGGGAAAAATCTCCTGTCAGGTTTGACTTGTACTTTAGAAGGCTGAGGACAGGTCATATATGAGGTCTAAATTACTAAATTAGCACCTACAGTCACAGGCATGGGGAAATAAAAGATCTCAGGGGATTTATACTGTTAATAAACCCCTGTGAGTGCGTGCCTGAAAAACGGCTTGTGAATTAACCTAATAAACAACCACTGGTCGTTGATAAATTGCATCTGGGTTGAAAGTGAAAGAGGAGAGATGGGTTGAGCTGCCTGCTGCCTACAGAATTACGATGGATATTATTCCTTTATGATATCAGCACCCACTGGCTGGGACACACAAGCTGTGGGTGACTTGCAAGGTGCTGGGTTTCCAGCATCTCTGTGTGGTCCAGTTTACATCAGCTCCTCACAGAGCTCAGGAGCTGGAAAATCCAGACCAGACTTTTCCTGTCAGCTTTGATGGAGGTGAAGCTTTTCCAAAATGGAAGAAAAAGTGATAATGTTGAAATACGGCGTTGTTGCGTGGAGTTGACTTTTATTCAAGCTCCAGAAAATGCTGCCTTGAATGCAGTGAGGTTGGAAAGGCCCAGGTGGGCAGGTTCATGTAAACAGAACCATGGAATGGTTTGGGTGGGAAGGGACCTTAAATCCCACCCCCTGCCATGGGCAGGGACACCTTCCACCAGCCCAGGTTCCTCCAAGCCCTGTCCAACCCAGCCTTGGACACTTCCATGATGCTGAGAGCTGCACCCAGGTATTTAAAATGCTGAAAGGGAGTGTTGAGGAAGGGAGTTCTCCAGGTTTGCCTGCAGCCTGCTCCAGGAGTGGCAGAGCACCTCCACTCCCTGCCCATCCAACAGCCCGGCTCTGGTAAAGGAGGGCAAAGGAAACCTTTGGATAACAATTCCGGACAGGAGGGAGTGTGTGAGGACACACATTATTAGCCCCATTCCAGAAACCTGAGGTCACTCAGCCACTGTCCCAAAGCTTAACCTTGACCTTATGGCCATTGACTGCAGTTGCAAACCCTAAATGGCATATTTTGGAAGCACCCAGTAGCCCTTCCGTCCTCACCATGCAGACGTGGAGCAGCAGACCCTTCAAAAACTGAACACTCCTGATTAATATAATATAATATAATATGCAATATAAACTTGTTTTTTTGGCTCCTGCTGCCTTCCCGTCCTCAAAGCCAAACCCCCACATAGCCTTATGTCCTTCCCACAGAAGGTGGAGTAATGTCCTGTACCAGCCAACAACCTCCTGGCAACATCAGGGTCTCAGTTTTCAGCAGAAGAACTCAACCATTACATTTTCAAGGTGAAGACCTCAGAGGACAAGCAGGGCTGTTGGCCCTTTGTGGTTGTTGAATACATCCCAAAAACCCACAACACCACCCGAAAAAACCCCCCTCATAGCAGAACTTTTTGGCCTAAGAGTTTTGGATGATCCATGGGTGTGTTGGACCTGGCCTTGGCTCCTTGATCTGATGCTGTCTTTCCACATGACCTTGGGGCAACCACTTAGTGTGTGATAATTAGAGACTCTTAAACTGATAATTAGAGATTCTTAAACTGATAAAAGTGTTACGAGATGGCCAAGGTGGGGTGGAGGTGGAAGAGTCTCCAGAAGTACCTAAACCAGATTGATTTGAAAATCAATGTGATGCTTTCAAAAAATGAAATGCCTTTGATCCTCCGGCAACCTCACCACATCTCCTGGATCCCTGTCTGTAGCAGCAGGAGTGAGCAGGAGACTTCATTCCTCTGGGAATTTTCATAAAATTCACAAAATAGGCCCTGAACTGCAAGAGAATGGCATTGTCCCCGCAGTGACCCCTCAGCAGCAGGAAAGAAGGGGTTGCACAGGCCCAAGGCACACTTGCAGAAGCACCTTTGCATCTCGTCCCCCAGCACAGGGACAGGCAGAGCCCACCCCTCAGGTTGTGCCATCTGCTCTGCCAAAGCCATAACTCACTGCCAATAACCTTAATTAAAAATATTAATGCTGGAAAAGTGTGCCTGGAAAGTCTGCAGCTCCGTTCTGCTTTCCCTCCGACTGCTGGGTAATTGCAGTCATTCCTGTGTCTCGGGGAGGGTCACTCCCCAGGGCCTGCCTTCCCGTGCCTCCAAGTGCAAAATCCTTTATTATTTTCCAGGCTGGCTCTGCCACCAAGGTGGTACCACTTCATTAGGAAGAGGGAGAATGGATATCAGGCACAACCCATTACGGACCGGGCACGGGGCCATGCACAGGAGCTGCTGCTCAGCTGCTCATCCAGGAGCTTCCCACGTGCTGGGAGGGGAGGGAGCAGAGGATACACATCCCCTTGCCTGGCAAAGGCCTGCCTTGGCAGCAGGAGATGGAGCAGGACATTTCCCAGCAGCAGGCTCTCCCCTCTCCCTCCTCCTCCTCCTCCTCCTCCTCCTCCTCCTCCTCCTCCTCAANTCCTCCTCCTCCTCCTCCTCCTCAATCAGCTGGAGCAGCAAGGAACATGCAAAGGAGCAAAGAGGAGAAAATTAAGCTCCAAAATGCAGAGGTTGGGGGGAATGCTGAGGAAATTCTCCTCCTGCCCTCTGGGAAAAGTGGGCTTAGCTATTCCACGTGGGAATAACTCCAAGGGGGGAACCACCGAGAGGAAGAGAGAGGAGTCGCACGTGCATCACACCTTTAGCTTCATGCGTGTGTAAGAAACAGAGAGTCCTCCTCACTGCTGTGTGAGGTGAGGATCTCAGCTGGGATAAACTGGGATGTTTCACTGCCTTTACTTAATTCTCTCCAAAAGACTCCTGAAAGCAGCAAGCCAAACCTACTCCTGCTTCCCAAATACCTCTTCCCCCCAAAACATGAACCCCCACTGATGCAATACTGCAGCAGGGGGAGGTCCATGTGCTGAAAAATTTGAGAATTTTTAACTATGGAAACATATGGAAAAGCAAATTTAATAGGATCACTTCCCTTAATGCAACTTTTGAATTCTGTCTGAGCAAGTTTTGATTCTGTCTACCTCTG
Organism: Aleadryas rufinucha; assembly: GCA_013397815.1. Taxonomy (NCBI): domain Eukaryota; kingdom Metazoa; phylum Chordata; class Aves; order Passeriformes; genus Aleadryas; species Aleadryas rufinucha. Next base: position 10,951 of record VZTH01005790.1, read on the forward strand.
ATCCATCTTTTCCCAGTGTGTCCTGCTCTCAACACACATCAGAAAAACAGAACATGCCACTGAGTCTTCTCCCTTGGCCTTTCCACCAGGAACCCCATGGCAGTCAGGGAGACCCAGCCCCAGCTCACTGCTGCAGTCCCTGCAGGGATCTCCCATATTTCACAAAACCCCAGGATGGTTTGGGTTGGAAGGGATCTTAAAGCCCATCTCATTCCATCCCCTCCATGGGCAGGGACACCTTCCACTAGCCCAGGGTGCTCCAAGCCCCATCCAACCTGGCCATGGACACTTCCAGGGATCCAGGGGCAGCTGCAGCTTCTCTGTTTTGGATGTTGTCACTCCAGCCAGCCCTGCTCCCACTGCACAGGAGCCAGGGGAGCAGCCAGTCCTAAGGACAAGCCGAATTTCCCTCTGCCAGTGGTGTGGCACCTGCAGGAGGGCGCTCGCAGGCACAACAAATAAATAAATAACTGATAGCCCAAATGAATCCCCGTTCTCACACAGCCCGTGCGGGCCAAGCCCTCAGTGCTCGCTGGTGGGGTGAGTTAATTACCACTCTGGCAGCAGATATTCCCTGAATCCTGTCAGGATGTGACAGGCCCCGGCGCCGGCGCCGTCCTTCCCAGCGGAGCGTTCCCGCCTGGCATTGCTGTCACGTCGCTCCGTGATGAGCCCGTGATGAGCACCCCAGGAGCGGCTCTGATAAAGTTCCCCTATTCACAGGAACTTTTGTCTGCTTTATTACATTACATATTCCTCGGAGACGGGCTGGGAAGGTGGGAATGATTAGTGTTCCATTTGCAAACACGTATTCCTGTGTGCAAAGTGATTGCAGAGCATGTGCCCCTATAGCTTTAGGTAAAGCTGGGTTTAACTCCACAAAGAAATATGGAACGGGGTGTAAGGTATGGAAAATCTCATTCCCTATCCTTCATGATGTGGTGGGATAAGAATTGTGGTGAAATCATGTTTTTCCCACTTTATTTTTGAGTATGTTTTCACTCGGGAGAAATTTTTATCCCAAAATGTTCTGAATTTTTCACAGAGATGTGAAAATGTTTGGGGGCAGCAATTGCTCAGCAAAATGTTGCCTTATGGAACAAGAACCTCCCACCAAGGAGAGTCACACAGAATCCCAGAGTGGGTCAGGCTGGAAGGGACCACAGTGGTCACCTGGTGCCACCTCCCTGCTCCAGCAGGGCCATCCCAGAGCACAGGGCACAGATTGGAATGTCTCCAGTGAGGGAGACTCCACACCCTCTCTGGGATCTGTTCAGGGCTGGGCACTGCCCAGGAAAGTTCTTCCTCATGTCCAGGTGGAATTTCCTGGGCTCAGGCCCTGCCCGTTGCTCCGGTGCCATTGCTGGGCCCCCGGAGCAGAGCCTGGGCCCTGCTCGGAGCCCTCCCTGCAGCCAGGGACACCCAGGGACACCCAGGGGGACACAGGGACACCCCGGGACAGCCAGGGCTGAGGGCCCCTCTCAGCTGGGGCTCCTCTCGAGGCTGAGCAGCCCCAGCTCCCTCAGCCTTTCCTGGGCACGGAGATGCTCCAGGCCCTTCCTCAGCTGCGCAGCCTCCGCTGGCCCCGCTCCAGGAGCTCCCTGTCACAACAGAAATTAATTCCTGCACATTGGCAATGCTTTCCCTCAGAAAAATCTCCTTCCTCGTGAAGATCCAATGTAGCACTGCTGTGTGACAAAAGCCACTGACTCTGCCTGATCCCGAGGCAAAACATCCAGTCTGTGCCGTTTGGATTAACTCATTGCATCCAACACCAATCCCTCTCTCCCTGAGTACCTTAAGGAAAAGCATTCCTGGTCTGTAGAATCAGCTTTGCAGTGTATTTCCAGGAGCTGTTTTCTCTACAAACTGCAGCTGGAAAAGCTGTGCAGTCCTCCCCCCTGGAATGCCAGGCTGGCAGTGGGTGATCCCCATGTGCTCCCTCAGCAGACAGGCTCAGGGAGCCCTGAGAGCACAGCAGGAAGAGCTGGAATAGGAATGTGAGAGCAGCTTCTGTGGCTGTTCTCAGCTTGGCCAGCAGCTCCCACAGCTCCCAGAGCTGTCCCCATGGGCTGACATTCTCAGCAGGAGCAGCACAGCCATGCCACATCCACGGAGCCGTGTCTTTGATCTTCAGGATCCTGTGAATACCGAGCCTGGGATTTGCATTTTTCAGGAGCAGAGGTACAACAGCTCCAGATGCTTCTTAATCTTTTCATGTTACAGCTGTAAAAATGCAAGCAAGCTCTTTGAGTGAGCCCTAAAGAGAGGGAAAAGCCTGACACCATCTTCAGAAATCCTGTTAGCCCCAAAAGTCTAAGTGCCCAGGTCTGGGATGTTCTTTTCCCATGAAATTGGCTCTGTAGCAGGGTTATATTTTTATTTACTGCACAAGTAAAGTTGGCTGCATATTGCTGAAACACCCCACTTTAAGGAGGCTGCAAATAGAAAGGAGGGAGAATCCAGCTTCCCTTTGAACATTCTTCTAATGGAAGAGGAAACCATCGTGGTTTCCATCTGCTCCCCTTTAGTGCAGAGGCCTTCGCAGCCCACTGTGAGCAAGACCCTGCAGATCTCATGGTCTCCAGGTCCTTGTTCCCCTTTCAGCAACTGGAATTTGATCTCTGCATTTCAAACGTACCCCAAACCTGCTCAGTATTCCAGAGATGGCAACAGGACCTTTGGAGCAGCAGCCTTTAGGAACAGAAAACAAGGACAACACGACAGCTCTTTTCCATGGAAGAAGTTATTTCCAACATCCCTGCTGTGGCTTTGGGGGTTCCAACCCTTGGACCATGGTTGGGGGACCTTGGAAGCAGCTCCCACCGATCCCCGAGGCAGCTGCCAGCATTTCGCAAGATGAATTTACAAATCATCCATCACCAGCAATTCCAATGATTTAATTAGACCCAAATTACTTTATGTCTTCAAAAACATCACACATCTTGCTGGAAAAGATCCCGTGCATGTGTACGGGCTTGCCAGCAAGGAATTGTTCTCTCCTTGCCAAAAGTTTGGGAGCGCAGCATTCCTGGCCCCAGTGGCTGGTGGGCAAAGCCAGCGGAAGATTCCAGTGCCTGCCTGGACCGGAGCCTGCAGTGAAAGGGAGTTACAGCCTTCATCCTCCTCCAGCAGAATCCTCTTCCCAGCACGCTCCCCGCAGCCTCTGTGCTCCTTCCCGCAGCCTTGCCGGGAGGTTTCGGCTCCTCGCCGGCAACAGGAGAGCAGCAAAGGCGGCGAAACTTACTCAGTCCCTCCGCCAGAAACACAACAAAGCGCTCGAGGGCTCCCTGATTTGTTCCAGACCGGGCTGGCCCCCGCAGAGCCGCTCAGCCCCCGTGCCAGAGAACACAAACCCCTAAAACCCCACACGTCAGGAGCTCCTCCTGCCTCCGGCAGCGCCGGGGTCACGCGTCCGAGCTGGGTGGGCTCCTCCGAGCAGCGTCTCCCTGATCCTGGTGGGCCCAGTCCAGCCAGAGCACTTCCAAGCACAGAGAGCCTGGGAACAGGGAGAACAGGCTGGTGAGAGACTGGGGCTGCTGGGACGGCTGAAACAATTAACAGAAATCCGAGCCCAGTGGGAACAGGGCTAATGTTGGGATTATTCCCTGGCAAGTCGTGCCGGAGGCAGGCATTGATCTGAAAGCTGCACTGGGATGGCGCAGGCAGGGAAAGGGGTGCAGGCAGCTCCCGTTCCCAGAGAACCCTGCCAGACACCTCCAGGGTGGGGTTTACAGAGGGGTGTGTGCTCTGTGTGTGACACACGTGTCACTCGTGGGCAGCACTCTGCTCCTCCCTGCCTGGGGGAGACCTCTGTAAGTCACAGTGCCACGAAAGCCACGATGGTTAAAAGCACCCCCCCAGCTTCACACGTGGGTTCCTTCAGGGAAATGGAAGAGTAATAAAGTGCCCAAAAGGTGGCCAGACACCCAGAAAAGTGTTCATGAGGTGGAATAGGAGAATAAACTGGGAGGCAAATGCTCCATCCTCTGCCTTGGAAGCAAATCAGAGCTGCTCCCTTATTTCAGTCTTGGCAATTGCTGAGGCTGTGGCTGCTCCGTCCCTGGAAGTGTCCAAGGCCAGGATGGATGGGGCTTGGAGAAACCTGGGACAGTGGAAGGTGTCCCTGCCCACGGCAGGGGGTGGCACTGGATGGGCTTTAAGGTTCCTTGCAACCCAAATCCATCTGTGCTTCCATGTAGCCCTGGATAAATACAGAGAAAACAGGGGAGGCCCTTGGGAGAAAGGGTGGATTTGAATACATATCACAACTCCTACTCTACTATTTGGTTTGTCCAGCAGCAAGAAGAAAGGCCAGGAAGACAGGTGTGGAGACCCAGAGCCGGCTCCAGAGGACCTGGAAGCGGAGCAGATGCTGGGAGGCAGCTCGTGTCCCTGACTGGATCAATCCAGGCAGAGCTGACTCAGCCCTGCCACAGGCACACACCACCCAGCCAGGAGAGGCTCACAGCTCTGGGATTCCTGCCCCATCCTCATCCTCAAAGGCACTTCATCACCTGCAGCCCCACAGCTGGTGATCTGCCTGCACTGGAAACACGAGGATCTGGGAGAAATTCACCCAAATGCCCTGAGCACCGTATTCCAGAGCTGCCTCTCAGGAGGCAACTCTGTTAGGGAGAACTCCCTGCAGCCAGTAACTGAGCTGTCCAAATAGCTGAGCGTGGTCTGCTTTCTCCAAAATCCATCAGAAATCTAGCTCCACACTCTCTTGCTTGTGCTTCCAGCTGTGTTTGGGAGCAGGGAAGCCTCCTGCCACCTGAGCTCTGCACCCTGGAAAGACCTTGTGTGCCCGAGTTATTCCAGCCACGGAGAAAGGCCACGTTGGCAGCAAAACATTTGCAGGCAGCTGCAAACCCACTGACCTCCACAGTCCTGGGTCCTGCTGTGCTCTTTCCCTTTTTTTTCCCCTGTTTTTTAATCAATGTGCCTCGTGTGATAGATCAAAGGACTTAAAAGCCAAGGGAAGGCGCTCCAGCCCTTGGCAGGAGCAGGGAATGAGACAGCCAGTCCCGCCTATGCAGGCAGCCCAGAGGGGCTGCAGAAATTCATTTAAAAATCACATTGCAAGGTTTGAACAGCATCATTTGTTTCAGCCTTTCATTCTCAGCTCTTCCATTTTCCTGTTCAATCACAAGGAAAGAGCCCCATGGCCAAGAGGTCCCACCCAGCTCCAGATCCGCAGGCTCAGGATGTTGGGCTGCTCCATCCCCGGCTGCCTCCTGCAGATCCCTGGTGCTCAGGGAGAGCCACCATGCAATTAATTCTCTAGCAATAATAGGGCAGCACCAATTACTGAGCAGACTCTTGTAGCAATAAAAATATAATATACTGAGTCTGACTTGCGAAGTCCCGGCACTAAATGTCTCTCTTTTGGAGGACTTCCATCTTTATATTCCTGCCTCTTAGCTCCTCTTCCTTTTTTTTCAGCCTAATGCGAGTCTCACTTCCAGAGCATTCATCCTGGAGCTATAAATTCCCCATCTGAGCCATGTCAGACCCAGCAGTCCTTTGGTGGGACTGGGAACATTGAGTTTCATCCATCCAGGTTTTGGCTCATGCCCAGCAGGGACATCTTGCTCTTCCAAGGCATTGGGAGGGGAGAAAAAGGTCCAGCCAGGATGATGGGGATCCAGGATGGATTTAATGGAGAAAACTACAGGAAAGACACAACTCTGGAGGGCCCAGTCTGGAAATCTCTGCCACAGCAAGGTTGAGTGGCACTTAATGGCAGCAGGGGATGGGAGAGAGCAGGTCCAAGGAAAAGGGGGTGACTGTTCCAGAGGAGGGCTCAGTAGGATTTCCAGGTGAACTGAAGGGTTCCCAGCAGTAACAGGGCTCCAACAGTGCCTGGAGGGGTAATTCCCTTCCACCATCCCTCTGTGAGGCTCGCTGGAAAAACGATGAGCTGCTGCACCCTGCCTGGGCTTAAGGGATGCTTTAGTCTGGGCTTTATTACGTTGTGGTTTGGTGAAAGTTTCATGCTTGGCCCAGCCAGCCCAGGCTCCCAAAATATGCCATGGTGTCCTCATGTTCCCCATGGTGTCAGCAGGCAGAGGGCTCTGGGATCAGCATTCCCTGATTACCAGGCACGGGGCTCTGGGATCAGCATTCCCTGATTACCAGCACAGGGCTCTGGGATCAGCATTCCCTGATTACCAGGCATGGGGCTCTGGGATCAGCATTCCCTGATTACCAGGCACGGGGCTCTGGGATCAGCATTCCCTGATTACCAGCACAGGGCTCTGGGATCAGCATTCCCTGATTACAAGCCATATCCCACTTTTCCTTCCACTTTGGCACAGCCATCTCCAGATGTTGTGTTTGTTTGCTTTTGCACCGACTGATCTCCAGAGCCTGCAGAATCCTCACCTCCACCCTGACCCTGCTGAGCAGGTTTTGGACAAGATCCACCTTCCAGGTTTAGCCTTTGTTTGCCAAATCCCTGTAAACACACATTCCCGTGGTTCAGCTTGCTGCCTCCTCCCCTCTCTGCCTCCCATCCCGCAGCTCTGCGATGATATTCCCCTCCCCAGTGCCGCTGAATTCCTCAGAGCCCCAGGGATTTGCCCATAACAGGTTTTCCATGTCACACCAAAGGGCACAAAGTCCTTGGAAGCTGAGCACAGATCCTTGGTGGGATTTCTGAGCCCGGGAGAAGCAAGACCCGAGACAAAAGGAAAGGATGATCCCCTGTGGCCGAGCAGGGAAGGCGGGGTGTTCCCAGGTGGGGTGTTCCGGGGTGGGGTGTTCCTCCTGGCAGCACACCTGTGCATGGAGCACGGACCAGTCTTTGCTTTGGGCAAAAAATTGGGTTTTTCAGAGCCCAAATGAACACGCTCTTCAAGTAAAGCCCCTGGAAGTGAAATTCTGATGAGGCTTCAGCACCCTGGTGCCTGCAGACAGGCTCCTGCTCAATTCACTGCTCTGTCATGCTTGTTACTGGGAAATGAATTCCCTTCACACTGACATTTCATAGACTTCCTGATCCAGCACATAATGAACACCCCGCCAGCCCTGGCAGCCTCTTGCCAAACTAACTTTTATTACCTGTTTTCTCATTATTGTATTTAAATTTCCTGGTTTGTTGTCGCTGTGGCTCTTTTTTTTTTTCCTTGTTAGAAGAGAAAGAGCAGGGTAAGATAACCAATCTCCCCAGCAGGGTCCTGCACGGGGGAGCAGAGATTCCCAGCATCCCAGCCAGCCCTCAGGGCTGCCCAGGATGAGGCAGCAGCACTTGCAGGCAGCTGCAGAGGCTGGAACAGGGATAAATGATGCAGTGCTGAAGCACCTTGCCAGCATTAAGCACACAGCAGTGCTGGCTGTGTGATCCTACACCTTCCTGACCCGGGGCTAATCACATCTCTGCCATCAGCAGGGCACTTACACCTCATATCCCTGACATTAGGATGACTTATTCCACACTTTTAGACTTATTTGCTTTCACTCTCCTACAGCGTGTAACATAAGAGAGTGGCAGTACTCAGCAGTGGCTCCCGGGCATTAGAGCTGAAAGACTCCTAATGAAAACCTGGAAAAACTGGAGAATCATCCCTGCAGCACTCCAGCTACAGGCTCGAGCACTGAGCTGGCTGCTGGCTCCTGCTAGCTTTATTTTGGGCTCCATGCATCCCTGAGAACTCTCTTCTGGGCTGGGAATGGGCCTTAGGGGCCAGGCAGCAAGTGGGATCATCCCTCTGGGATCATGGCCATCCAGTGGAAGTGGGCACCTCCTTAGCTGACCTTTCCCTCTGGTCTAGAACATCAAATACACAGAACAGACCGTTCTGAAATGCCATGGCAGGAGCCCGAGACACCTGAAATAACAGAGAGAAGTGACAAATGCTCCCAAGAGGGGTTTTCCTTCTCTCCCTGCTTGACACTTCACTGTTGTCTTCTCTGCAGAAAAGTCTGATGCCTTTGCACCTTGTCTGATCTCCCTTAAGAAAACCAGCGGCCTCATGGAGAGGGGAACCTGTTTTGTTAAGCTTTAAGAGGGCCATGAATGCAGAGATGAAAAAAACCAAAACCCCAATGAGCAGCACAAAGTGCCGTGTGCAATTTCTCTGTTAACAATCAGACACCGCAGTAGGAAGCAGAGACCTCCCAATGTGAATAAACATCTCATTTTCCCCTCCATTTCCAGAAGGATGGCTAGAGCACATCCCCATGGGAGGTCTGTCAACCTGGACACCCAGTCTGAGGGACCCTGCAAGGGGCAACGTGCAATTATGTGTTTAATTACGAAGTATCACCTTCATTTGCATATTCCCTCTGCTAATTCTGTTGTTAAGCCCCTAATTCTTGTTGGAGCAACCTGGTCTAGTGGAAGGCGTCCCTGCCCACAAAAGGGGTGGAACTGGATGTGCTTTAAGGTCCCTCCCCACCCAAACCATTCCATAATTCCTCACATTCAAGTTTTCCTGTGCTGCTGCCACTTGCTGCTCCTCCCCGTGCCTCTCCCAGCTCCTGGAGGTCCTGTGTGAGGTGGAGGTGTGTTATTGCACTGAGCAGACAAGTCACAGAGCCCTGGCTGTAGCCTCTGTTCTGTTCCTGGATCCTTTCCCACTGATCCTCTTGCTTTTGGAGAGTCGCAGGGCTGTGCCACAGCATTTCCACAGGATAATTTGGAGTGTCCCCGAGGAGCGAGAGGCCAGCTCAGAACTCACCGTGTGCACGTGGAGTGACAAGTGCCTGTCCCCACAGGCATCCCTGCCTTTCTCTGCCTTGGATTCTCCAGTTCATTCCTGGTCACTCCGTCCCACGGGGCGCTTCCTTTCCTGACCACCCTTTCTTGGCATCACCTACCTTCACATTCCATCCTGACTGACCTTCCAGACCTTTACTTGCAGTAAGCCCTGATGATGTGCACTTGCCAAACTCTCATTCAAGACCAGGACCCATCCGGGCCCAACTATTAATTGAGACTACCTTCACCTGAAGGGCTCATCGGTCCCCTATGAACAGCTGTGGCTGCAGGGCGGGCTCAAGCCCTATAAATCAATCCCTGGGGGGAGCCAGAGGAAGAGGCAGTTGGTCCTGGTTGTAGTGTGATGTGTCTTGCCAGAGCTCTGCTCTGAGAAGTCTGGAGATGATCCAGTGACAGAAGACTGCGAGCCCTGGCACATTTACTGAGCACAGGGAACCAGGAACAAGCTGCAGGCACACAGATCCCTGCAGGGCACCTCTGCTTGCCTCCCTCTCTCCCTCGGTGAGGGCCTCTTCCTGCCTTTCAAGCACTGATCCATGGGATGACCTTTCCTCTCAGCCCACAGGGGCTTAGTATCCTTAAGCTGCTTCTCTGAGGAAAGTGATCAAAAGCCTTCCAGGAATCTAAGTGGATTTTGTGCACCAGATTTACCTCGTCTACATGCCCTGTGACGCCTTCAAAGATTCCTGGAGAGATTTGTGGAGCCTGATGCCTGCCCTTTACGAAGGACATCCTGTCCCACTTATCCAGGCACCTGTTGATCTTGTCATTTCTTTCTCCCAATTATCCCAGTTCAAGTCTCCAACTCTCTGGACCTCCACTAGTTGTGCCAGAGGAGGTTTGGATTAGATACTGGGACAACTTTTTCATGGAAAGGGTTGTAAAGCACTGGCACAGCTGCCCAGGGCAGTGGTGGAGTCACCATCCCTGGAAATGTTCCAAAATACATGTGGATGTGGCACCACATGGGTTAGTGGGGAGTGTGGGGGTGGTGCTGGCTTGATGTTTGGACTTGTTGATCTGAGAGGGCTTTTCCAACCTCAATGATTCCATGGCTGTAAGAAGGAAAAGGTGGGCGCAGCAGGCTCAGAGCAGACATGATCAAACTGCCAGAGGGCAGGGTTAGATGGATATGGGGAAGGAATCCTTCCCTGTCAGGGTGGTGAGGCCCTGGCACAGGGTGCCCAGAGAAGCTGTGGCTGCCCCGGGATCTCTGAAGTGTCCAAGACCAGGTTGGACGGGGCTTGGAGCATCCTGGGATAGTGGAAGGTGTCCCTGCCGTGGCAGGGGGTGGAACTGGATGGGCTTTAAGGTCCCTTCCAACCCAAACCATTCTGGGACTCTGTGATGCACCTCTGAAGTCACAGCACAAGAACTCTTCCAATCCTTTCCCACTGAAAAGAGACGTAGATCCCATGACTGAACATTCCTACCCAGGCTGATTTCAGCAGCCCCATGACACTGTTTTACCCCACGCTTCCATCCCTGACACAGAGCACTGGTGAGAGGCTGGAGGAGCTGAGCTCCAGAGGGAACGAGCACGGGAGCAGCCGGTGTTTGCTCCCAGCTCCTGCAGCACAGGCCCCACATCCATCCCCTCCGTGGCACTGCCAAGGCACAGCGTCCTCTTTGGGAATGGCTCCCTCAGAACAGCACCTCAGGGACCTGCATCCCCACAGCAGCCCCGGGAGCAGCTCCCCCAGCTCTCCCAGCAGCACGGACAGCGTTTCCGCGGGCGGGGAGCGGTTCATTATCCTCGGGGCTCAGCGGAGCACGTTCCCATGGAAACAGGGAGCCTTTTCATGTCTGTTGACAGCTTTGGAGAGTTTTTTCTCTCAAATGCTTGGACACAGAACAGGTGTCTCCAAGCCAGGCAGTGAGCAGATAGTGCAGAGCCAGCGCAGGCCGATAATGAGACAAGTGTTCGTCGGAGATGGAACATTTTCACCCGGCGAGGGAGCTGGGCCGGAGCGGCGCAATCCCTGCTGCAGGGACACCAAAACCATGGGAAAGGGGGACAGGCTGCCCACACACCCAGCACAGCCCGCTGGGAGCAGGGATGTGGCTCCTGCTGCCTTCCCTCCACCCCACAAGCACCGTGGCAGGGCTGGGAATCGGCCTCAGTGTCCCGGGATCGCCGGCAAATCCCCATCGCCGCTGGGAGGGACGGCTGGCAGGATGCTCCTTAACCTGGCTGAGCAGCAGGAGTGAGCTGCTTGCAAAGCAGCAAATCCCCCCTCTTGCAGGGCTGGATTTTCAGTGAGCTGGACTGAAGGGAAAGGGTGGAATAACAAATGTGCAGCGGCCACGTCTCCCCTCGCTCAGGGCAGCCACGACACGGCGGCCAAACTGGAGCTGAACACCAAATATCCGCCTCCTCTGTTTTGTTTCTCCCACAGCTCCGGTTGTTCCAGGGCCTGAGCTCAGCCAGGAGCACTGAGTCATTCTGCACAGAAAGATTCATAATTGTTAATGTGGTGTTACATCAAAAATCATGTCCAGGCTGTATCCACGTTTCCATGTCAGGTGCTCCGAGAATGGCCCGTGCCAGGCTGAAATTGTCTGTGCAAATTGCATTGTGCTCACACATTGTGCTACAGCCTCATTACCCAATTGCCTCCTATTTTTCCCCCTCAAACACCTGCCTTGTTTGTGGAATGGATAATTGTTCACTGTAGACTTTTATCACCCTAATTATTATTTAGCCTACAACATCCAAACCCCATCTCAACAAACAGAGAACTGCTCGTTTCCTCTCCAATCTGGCTCCACTTTTCTGAACAATGTAGTCGAAAATATTTCATTTCTCAGCACATCGTGTATAAATGATTTCAGATAGAAATGATTTTATATATAAATTCATTTCCCAGCAATGTCACATATAAAAATGAGAAGCTGAGGGCTCAGAGATTAAAGCTCAAGCTCCTGAATATACCAAGCAGTTTTTTGCTATTCCAGGTGTCACCAGGCTGACGAACTCCGGAGCGTTTATCATCCTTCAGCCCTGACTGCGCCGAGTCAAACCTCCTGTAAACTCCTGACGAGTTATCTGCAGTTCCCCCCATCAGCCCTGGATCTGCATTGCCCAAGGCGAGGATGCAGCTGCTGCTACCTTCAGCTCCTCTCCCTGCATCACAGAGGATGCACGGATAGAGATTCCCATCTTCCCACGCCTTCGCTCCGGGAGGCTGCTCCAGCCTGGCCCTGGCACCTCTGCTCCGTGCCCTGAACCACCCACGCCCCGATCCTGCCCAGTGCAGGGATCATCCATCCCCAAATCCATCCCAAACCCGGAGCTGCCCTGAGGACGGAGCTGCTGAAGGATGAAACAAACTCTCCATTTCTTCTTTTTTATCCAAACGGAATGGGAGAGGCGCGGAGCTGGAGTTGTTTTCTGAATGAGAGAACTGCTTGGGGTCAAGTGAAAGGTCTCATTTTTAGATCAACCTTCTTTGTTTCAAACTGCTTAGTGAGAAATTCATTCCAATCCAAAGGAAAATCAACCCCACAGCCAGGGAGCAATGCAGAATGGTCATGGTGAGAGCCCTGTGCTGCCAGGGCTAACGGCATTTTGGACATCAGTACAATTTCACATGGCAAAAAAAAAATCACTTTAATTCAAGCCTTATTTTACATCAGCAGTTGGTGCAAGGAAGGTTTCTAAGCCTCTCTCATTGCAAGCACTGAGCAAGGTGCAGAATAAATATTGTGTGGTCATAGTATTGGAGGGTGTGCAAGAAAACACCTGCAGAGAGCAGATAAAATAAAGATCCGTCCCCAGCTGCCTAAATCCAGGCAGGTGAGGCCACACCTGGAGTGCTGTGTCCAGTTTTGGGCAGCTCATGACAAGAACCTTGAGGGGCTGGAGAGTGTCCANGGTGGCACTCAGAGCTCTGGGCTGGGGACAAGGTGGGGATGGGGCACAGGCTGGACTCGATGGTCCTGGAGGTTTTTTCCAACCTCAGTGATCCTGTGGCTCTGTGATTTTAAGTCCCTGTCCTTGATAGATGAAATTTATCACACTTTTCACCTCAGGAGTTCCTTTTTTTTTGCGTTTCACTGGAACCTTTCTACATCCCAGCCTGAAAATCGGGGAAATCACTGGCAGAGAGCATACCACAGGGATCTCTTCTCTGTGGGCACCCTTGTAGCAGAGTTTGGGTGTTTCAGGGCAGTGGCAGGCCCCACACAACTTTCCTGGTCCCCAGAAGAAGTTGTTGCATGCCTGTTTTGTTTGCAGTGGGACATCAGGAGGATGCTGCACTGTGCTGCTGCTGTCACGATGACAGAGAGAGAATGGAGTCCATGCATGCAAAACATTGGGAAGAGAGGGCTAAAAGGGAGAAAAACAACAAAGTCATCCCTGGAAAAACAAGACTGAAAGGAAGATGAATGGTATGAGCAGTGAGGACACAGAAAAAGAAAAGAGGGAGCACCTGGAGACAGAAGATGGGAAGAGCTTCTGTAAAACTGGCTGTGAAAACTTTCTTTGGGGTAATGGGAGATTTGTGTGCCCTGCCCTGACTGCAGAAACCATTTCCCAGCTTTCACCCAAGGACTGGCAGGTTTTTCCCTCCACCTCCAGCCCCCTGGTGCTCTGGAAGCCTCTTTCCCATAGCCAGGCAAACCAGAGGCAACCTTCTCCCAGCCAAGCACTCCACAGTTCTTCTCCATTCGGGATCTGCAGCACCCCAAAACCTCCAGGGGGCCTCAGCCCCAGCAGCCCTGCTCACTGACACACCTCTGAGCAGCTCTGCTCTGCATTCCCACCTGGAGGAACATGCCATGCTCCCCTCCTCTCCCTTTGCCATCCCAGAGCCTCTCCCACGCTGGGTTACACCACAGCTCCCCATGATGGGTGTTGGGAGAGGGGCTGGAAGGCTGTTGGGTCTCCAGCACTTCCCAAAATCCCAGTCCAGCCTGCTGATGGGAGCTGGTGCAGCTCCACGCTGTGCAGCACGTAAGGAATGTGCTCTGCCTGGAGAGGGATGGGTTTGCTTTCTCTCTCAATTCCACTTGAGGACGGTGGGTCCCATCCCTGCCATTCCCAACTCCCTGGTGGCCAAAAGCACACAACAAACCACAATCCCACTCTTTTGGAATGAGAGCCAGAGCTCTGAACCCTTTTCAAAGGGGACTTACAAAATATCCGTGGTTCATGAGATGAATTCCCTTCTGCTTATTATTCAGCTCAGCTGTGGTTAAACCAATTTAGGCTACACAACATAAGAGTTATTAAAAAAGATCTCTGCCTGTCAACTTTTCATTACATTACTGCTCGACATTCACCTTGTACAAAATAAAAAAAAATAAATAAGGAGAGGAAGGAAAAAAAAAAAGAAAAGGAGGAGACTTTAAAATTAAACTATGTTAAAGTGTAAACCAGGCACAGAAGAGGAAGAAATTAAAACGCTATCACTGGAACACAGCTTGCACCTCTCCCCTCTCCCAGCCCCAGCCAGCCCTCGGAGCCCAAGGGCATCCCACAGCAGTCCAAGGAGGCAGAGCCCTGCTGTGCTGCTGCGTTTGCCTCTCACACAGATCTCACTGCTGGGGCGCTTTGTGCCCTCCTGGAGGGGGTCACATCCTCAGGGAGAGGCTGGACTGGGCACAGTTTGTTGCCGACAGGTGCCCTCCACACCCCCAGCACCGACCTGCGGCCCCGGCGGCTCTTCCCCGCCCCAGGAGGAGCTTCCCTGCTCCTGTCCTCATCCCGGGCAGCAGAGGAGGAGGGAAGCGCTGCCCTTCCATGCCCCAAAGGGGTCGTTTTCCTTCCGCAGCGAGTGAGCACAGCAGCCAAATTGCTGTTCTTTATGTCTCACCTGATGTTTATTGTCTCGCAGAGCATGCCCCTCTCCAGCTGCTGGGCAGGGCTGGGCCATCCCACTCCGCATTCCTGCTGGAATTGTCCATCCACCTGCACGGACAGCTGCCTGCAGCTTCCTCCGGAGGGGCAGCAGAGGGGCAGCTCCATCTCTGCTCTCTGGGACCAGGGATAGAACCCAAGGAATGGCTGGAGCTGTGTCAGGGGGGTTTAGGTTGGGTATCAGGGAAAGGTTCTTCCCCCAGAGGGTGCTGGGCACTGCCCAGGCTCCCCAGGGAATGGGCACGGCCCCGAGGCTGCCAGAGCTCCAGGAGCGTTTGGACAGCGCTGCCAGGGATGCACAGGGTGGGGTTGTTGGGGTGTCTGTGCAGGGCCAGGGGCTGGACTGGATGATCCCTGTGGGTCCTTTCCCACTCAGAAGACCCCACGAGTGCGTGATCAATCAGGCAAGGCCAGCCCAGGGCTTGGGGATGGGAGGAAGGGGAGCTCACACAGAGGGGCCTCTCATGCACTGAAGCTTAAGAGAAGGAAGACTTGGAGTGCATCCACACCTCTTCCCAAGGCTGCTCAGCCTCTCCAGGGAGCTCATCCTTGCAGTCCTGGGAGCAGCAGGAGTGCCAGCGATCCCATCTTCCCACTCAGGAAGCAAAGCAGAAGGTGGCAAGTGGTTCTCCAGGAGAGAAGGACAAAGCCAGCCCAGCACAGAGCCCTGAGCACTGCACTGCCCTGCCCTTCCCCTGGCCAGGAGCCGCAGGGCCGTGCAAGCACAGCCTTGCCCTGTTCTACTCCAGGATTATTTATATGCATTTGATGCCAGATGAAATCCAAGTTCAGCCCCTCTAAACGTCCTGGTTTGCAGGGAAAGGGGCTCAATTTGCTCCCTGCCACCTCAGAAAGCAAATGAAGGAGGCGAGAGCTGCATATTTTGGTTATTGGCTGTTCCACTCGAGCGGAACTCCACAACTGGGGGAGAGCAGGAGGCGCCTGCTCCGAGCAAACACGCGGCTGTGAACACACCGCCAGGATAATCCCCGTGGGGAATTACGGCTCTGCAGGGCAGGGGGGAAACCCAAACCTCTCGCTGATGAGAAAGGAGACAGAGCAGGGAAATAAAGACAGAGAACTCCAAGCTTTCCATCAAATCAGATCGCTCGGCTGGGCAGAGCAATTCCAAGCAGCCCAGCGAGCGAGCGCTTCACGGTGATTGTTTCACCAAAGACCGAGACCAGAGCTTGCTTAAAACAACTCAAAGAGGTTTTCAGGTGTTTGATAACGAAGCCACTTACCTGGTGGAGACTTTTCCCCCACACACCCTGCCCTGAGCTGTGTTGGGGCAGCAGGTTTTTGTTGGCGCTGCCTCTTACAGGTGCTCGCGGGTTTAAGGAGAGATAAAGCAAAAATAAAGCCTTTGTTTGCGATGGAATTGGCCATCAGAGACCTGATCCTCCAGCCAACCCTCTGCCTTCAAGCGGCCTTTCCTCACTTGGCCGTTCCTGCCCGAGAAGGGTGTGGGGCTGGGAGCCAGGATTGTGCTTTTCCCAGCCGGGGATGGAGCACAGGTTCCAGCCAGGGCCGGCCTGAAGGCAGCAAACATCCCAGAGCTGGCATCGGGAAGGCACCGTGTGCTAAATGTGAATCCAGGGCTGCATTCCAGCTTGCATCCAGGATTTGGGATGGAGCAGCACCCACCTGCCCCTCTGCAGGAGTCCTGTACCCTCATTTGCAGGACTGAAGCTCCATCAGAGCTCAGAGGATGGAAACACTCCCGGAGGGAGGGGACAGGCAGGTGCCAGTGGGAATTAAGCTAAGATGAGCCAGATTCCACAAGGATGTGAGCATTCCATGGCATCCCACGTGTGAAATAGATCCCAAGAGACATTCATGGGAGCTCATCCCGAGTTTGGGGTCCTGTGAGCCTGAGCCTCAAAGGGGTGAAGGGTCAGCAGGAGTTTGAGGTGCCACAGGACCACCATAATTTTCTCTGGTGGGTTTTTGAGCTGCTTCCTCTGACCAGGGTTTGCGTCTTTTGCCTGTCCCTGGGAGAGAGGAATTGCTGTTGCTTTGTTATCAGGAAGGGTAGAAAAGGTTTATTTCTCCTCTGGAACAGGGAATGGGGGTGACCATTCCCCTCTTCACTTCCCAGGAGAGGAACAGATCCCTGGAGCAGGCTCTGCTCTCTGAGCACTCCCTGCTGCCAGCGCCCGAGGGATGAAAATCTGGGACTGCAGCATCCCCATCCTCAAGAATCTGTTCCTAAGGGCCTATCCATAAACCAGAGGGACAATTTCTGGGGAGAATTAGCCCAGTGTTAGAGCAGAAACAGCAATTCCTCAAGCACCAAGAGCACCTAAAGACTTAAATGCTGCAAGCAATTGCCAGGAAGCCCATTTAATTGGAATAATACTCCCACTGAGCAGATAACAGGATAAACTTCACAAAATAGGATAATGCATGAGGAAGATTTACAGCCAATATTTTGGTTGGGTATTTTGTTGCGTTTCTACACAGTCTGTGTGCTCACAAATGTTAATTTTCTCCTATTCTGTGTGCTCACATCTGTTGATTCCCTCTGGAAAGCTGATCCCAGAGTCTTCCACAGCATCTGATTAGCAGGGAAAGGACAGTTAATGGCTGTGGTTCCGCTCCCAACTGGAAAAAACCTGTCCCATTAATGGGAAGCCCTCAGGGAAAGAGAAACAAAGACATTTACGGTCTGGAGAGTTCCTGTTAAAGAACCAAGCCAAAGCTACATCTCAAAGCCACAGATCCACCAGGTTTTCCTCCAAAAAGCAGAACTGGCCTTTGTGAGGATGGAACCAGCCAGAGGTAGGGACAAATTCTCTCAGATTCATCGGGTGATTTTCTTTTAAAGGAATATTGAAAATCTGTATTTCAGAACAAACCCAACATGATTTCTGGAATGCTGCCATAACCTGCAGCACTTTGACAGGAATTGTTTCACTTACATCCACACTTGAGGGTTTTGAATTCCAAGAAACCCCAAATCCAAAGGCAAAATCAGGAGGTTTCCTCAGTGGCACAATGAGGATCCCTATGAAAGAAAGGAGAAACTTTCCCATCTGCCACTCCTCACTCACATCCTGTTGCTCTTGCATTTTCCAGCTTTAGCTGCTTTAACTTCAGCTTCCCACCTATATCAGGTCTATTTTGTATATCAAATGTCCCATTATCCCTCAGAGCAGGGAATGGCTGCCATTCCCTGTTCCCAGGCAGGGAAATAAATGATAAATCCACTGCCTTGTGGAGGTGCTGGAGCTCACCATGTGCACAACTACTGCTCCAGTCCATCATTTATCTCAGCTTGCCCTGAAACTGCTGCTCTCACAGTGCCGTGAAGCCACCTCACCACCGACATCAACCCAAGCACCTGGGAAGCTCCAGCTGCTCCCTGCTCCAAGGCTGCTGTGGGAGGGATCACTTTTCAGCCCCACTCTGTTGGTTTTGCACAGCCTGGTTTTTGGTACTGGGGAGGCCACAGAGGTGGCTTCTGTGAGAAGCTGCTGGAAGCTTTCACCATGTCCAGCAGAGCCGATCCCTGATGGCTCTGAAGATGGATATGCCACTGGCTGGGTCAATTGGAGATATCCGTAATGCCTCTGTGATAACAGATTTAAGAAGAAAATCAAAACAAAGTGGGGCACAGTTTCTTCTAGCCAGAGAAGAGGAGGATGTGAGAACAAGTGAGGAACAACAACATGGTGACACCAAGGGCAGTGGAGAAGGAGGGGGAGATGGTGCCCCAGGCACCAGAGCTGAGGTTCCTCTGCAGGCCGTGGTGATGACCATGGTGAAGCAGCTGTGCCCCTGCAGCCCCTGGGGATCCACGGGGGATGCAGAGATCCACCCGCAGCCCNGACTGTTGCCTGTGGGAGGGACTCACGCTGCAGCAGTTTTGGCAGGACTGCTGCTCGTGGGAGTGGACCCATGCTGGAGAAGTTCATGGAGAAATGTCTCCCATGGGAGGGACCCCACAGTGCAGCAGGGGAAGGACTCCTCTCCCTGAGCAGTGAGAGAAACCACGGGTGAAGAACTGACCAAACCCCCCATGCCCTGTCTCCCTGCACGGTCAGTGGGAAGGAGGGAGCGGCTGGGGGTAAAGGGTGTTTTAGGAGCTTATTTTACTTCTCATTATCCTCCCCTGACTCTGTTAGTAATAAATTCACTTTGCAACTTTAAGTTGAACCTGTTTTGCCCTTGGAGTGTTTTCTCCCAGTCCTTATCTCACTCATGAACCCTTCATTAATTTTCTTTCTCTCCTCTGCCCAGCTGTGGCAGGGGAGGGTGAGCGAGTGGCTCTCGTGGGGGTCTGGCTTTGGGCCAGTGTCAATCCATGACACCCACATAACGCCAAAAGTTTAGTGCTGAGGCTGAAAGGGCTTCCCCAGGCTCTCCCAGCAAGAAGCATGAATTCAGTAGAGGGCCTGAATTCCAGGCAAGCACATATTTATTCCTAAGGAATTGGCACTGAGCAGCAAAAGCAACAGGTGTGGAAAAGAAGCTGGGAAAATTGCTATGTAGGAATTGCTGGAGAGTCAACTGGGTGGGAAGCATTTCCTGATCCTTTCATTCAAGGGGAACATTTGTGCACCTGAGTTCTGGCTGCCTTAATCCCTGGTTTGGTTTTCATCAGCTCTTGGACATTTTTCTGGCTTTAGCATTGAAGTTTTCTGGCATTACCATAAATCCCAGGAACTGTGAGGAATCTGTATGTGCATGTACAGGAGCCACCTGGGCTGGTGGAATGGATCCCCCTGCCCATGGCAGCGGGTGGGATGGAGGAGATTTAATATCCCTTCCAACCCAAACCATTCCATGATTCTGTGATCCCAGGACCATCAGAAGAGGGATACAAAGAACCCCATTGAACCTGCCTCGGTGCAAACCATGGTAAAACCTTCCCCTGTCCCCCCTTCCCTGCTCAGAATCCAGCTGGATCCTTCTTACTCCGTACTTTCTGCTTCCTGCAATTCAAGCTCCCGGTGAAGGCTCCAGCAGCACTCGCTATATTTTATCTCCAATGACCAATAATAACCAAGGTCAAAATCAAGCAGCTGACCCGGATCCAACCTCCCTTGTATCTCCCTGCCTCATTGCCTCCCCATTTCTCTCTAATCCCAGCTGGAAATAGATCTTTTCCTGCCTTGGCCACAGCTCTTAATTCGTGTGTGTGTGTGTTGTTATTTATTATTTAGCACAGCAAAGCACCTCATGAAGCAGCTCTCATGAAAGGCACTACATAAAAGGAAGCTGCTTCTGAATATTTTAGGAACCCAGCGTTCTGCTATTGATATTCTAATTCCATTTGTTTGAGAATCAAGTCAGGCCCCAACAGGTTATTCAACAAATTAATAAATGTTGCGGCTTTTGTCTTCAGGAGGGTTTGTAGCTCCTGGGATTTGCACTTTTCATGTTTTTCCTCTGGTAAAGTCTGCTGCGTTTGTTTGTTCAAGAGAGGAGCCCTGATGTTCTCGTGTGATCCCCTGACTCCAACAGCTGGGGCTTGGAAAGCAAACAAACACTGCAGGATACTGAGGGAAATCGGAAAATCAGGGATCGGCCACCCTGCACCTCCCTGTGGTCCGTGGGATTTCCCATCCTTCTCCTGATGTTCCTGGGATCACAGAGTCATGGAATGGTTTGGGTTGGAAGGGATCTTAAACCTCCTCCAGTCCCACCCCCTGCCATGGGCAGCAACACCTTCCACTGTCCCAGGCTGCTCCCAGCCCTGTCCAACCTGGCCTTGGACACTGCCAGGGATCCAGGGGCAGCCACAGCTTCTCTGGGCACCCTGTGCCAGGGCCTCTCCACCCTCACAGGGAACAATTCCTTCCCAATATCCCATCCAGCCCTGACCTCTGGCAGTGGGAAGCCATTCCCTGTGTCCTGTCACTCCACGCTCCCGTCACTCCACTCATATTCCTGGGATCCTGGCAGTTTGGAGACTTGCAGAAGTTTCATGTCCCTTGACATCTTAGGAGGAATGTTAGAGCTGGACCCACCTGCTTCAGAGGTGGGATGTGGGAGCCAGGAGATTCCTGCTAGGCAGACAATATCCCTGGGACAGCCCATGCCTGCTGTCCTTGAGCACAGGCTATTCCAGAGGAGGATAACCAGTATTAGGCTGTGGATTTGAACCTTGGCTGCCTCAGCTCTCCCAGTCAATCCCCCCAGCGTTTCTAAGCTCCTCACCTCCCAGGCCTCCTCCTTGGTGGGAGCTGATGCCCCAAGAGTTCTCCACACTTGCTGTGCCCCCTTCCAGCTGCTGGGACATTCCCTGTTTTAGGAAGCAAGCTGGGAGCTGTCATCTCCATGGAAATGAGGTGCTGAAAACAAAGAGGGGCCGGTTCTGTGCAATGAGACCTCGGAAAAGCACCAGGGCACTCTGCTGAGCTCTCCAGCATTCCCACTCCATCCAGAGGGATTTTTCCCAACAAGGGACATGAGATACTGTTTTCAATTAACAGGAGCTCCCCGGCCTCTTTATGACCTAAAATTTCCCCTGAACGAAAGTACAAAACCCATTTGTTTAACCTGGACATTTCAGCCTCCTCAGAAGAGAAATAAATGCTGCCTCCTCCTTAGTCTGAGCCTTATTCAGACTTTCATCTTGTGCACAAAAAGGAGGGGAGGGAAAGCGGGGAAAGATTCTTCAGGGAATTAACAAAAAACCCTCCACAGTAAGGAAAAGATATCTGTGTATCTTGGACATCAGCGTGCAGCTACGCAAAAAGCTGTGCCTTGTCTTTTCTTCTCCCTAGGAAATAGTTCATGGATACCCAATCCTTAACCAGCCACAGCATCCATCCTGACAGGAATGCCGAGTTAACCTGGAGAAAAGCAGGAATTAGATCCAGTGAGTACACTTTTACCCAGCAAAGACGAAGTCACTTCCGTGGCGAGCTGGCAGAAAAGCCCCAGAAGTGGTTGCAGCGCAGATCTGCCCTTCCCGTCGGAGAATCCAAACGGCAGCGGTGCATCGGTGGGAACGGTGTCAGCTCCGAGGATAACGCCAGGAATAATGTCCCCTCACAGGAGACAGTGCCAGGAATAATGTCCCCTCACAGGAGACAGTGCCAGGAATAATGTCCCCTCACAGGAGACAGTGCCAGGAATAATGTCCCCTTGGCCGTACCTGAGGAAGTTGCAGCTCCACGGAGGGACTCGGGGGCCACCAGAAAGCACAAGTGTTAAAGTGGAGCTTTCAGCTCCTCAAATTACTGCCTTAATTTATGTGCAGTAAAGTGCGCCAGGCAACGTGTTCCACACTCAGATTTTAAAAGGATTTTTCCCACTTTGCCTCTTGTCCTCTCCTTTAACCTCCCATTAAATTCCCATTGGCTGCTGCTGCCACACAAGCCTGAAATTTTAATTCTGTTCCACATCTCCACAGCCCTGTTTCTCCGTGGGTGCAGATATTGGGAAATTAGCAAGGAATGGGGAAAACCACATTGGAAAAATCTCACTTTGAGGGTTTTTTTCTCCCCACCTATCACAGGAGTAATGGAGCAGATGACAGGAAGATTTTAATGCTGATTTAACACCTATATATTTATGCTGCTGCATGTGTGTATTTATTTGTGTTTCTCCCTGAGCTCGGTACGTCCACAGGAGCCAGGAAATGGAGCTGATTAATAGAGCTCCTTCCTCCAAATGCACAAAGTAAATTTGGCCTAAATGATAATCAGTGAGGTAGATTTTATTCCTCCCTCCAGTATCAAGTTGGAGGGAGTGTTTTGGATAGAGGAATACTGATGGAGCCATCCTTCCACACTCCATACTTCTACTTCACATTGCAATTCCTTTCCATCACAAAGGCTGGAGGGCTGCTGGTAGTGTTGGTCAGCAGGTTAAATATTTATAACCTCTATAAAAATATATGCTAATTTGAAAACAGTAAACTAAGCTTAGGACGTGGCTTGGGGCAAATTTAAACAAAGTCATCAAAGCAAGAGCTGTGTTTTATACCACAGCCACGGGCAGAGCACAACAGGTATAACTCTGAATTTCCCCGTGTTAAGGACAAGCACTAAACCCAGGGCACTGTTTGCATACCAAGGGCTGCCTGGAGCAGGGAGTGAATCCACCCCTGGGCCTGTGCTGCAGCCCTTTCCTAGAATCCCAGGATGGGTTGGGATGGAAGGACCTGAAACATCCTCCAGTCCCACCCTCTGCCTGCCAGGGGCAGGGACACCTTCCACTAGCCCAGGGTGCTCCAAGCCCCATCCATCCTGGCCTTGGACACTGCCAGGGATCCATGGGACGCCACAGCTTCTCTGGACACCCTGTGCCAGGGCCTCCCCTCCCTCACAGCCAGGAATTCCTTCCCAATATCCCACCTAGCCCTGCTTTCAGTCAGTTTGAAGCCATTCCCCCTTGTGCTGGCACTCTGGGCCCTTGTCAATATTCTCTCTCCATGTTTCCTATCGGCTCCTTCAAGTACTGGAAGGCCACACTGAGGTCACCCCAAAGCTTCTCCTCTCCAGGCTGAACAATGCCAGATCTCGCAGCCTTTCCTCCCAGCAGAGCTGCTCCATCCCTCTGCTCATCCTGGTGCCTCCTCTGGGCTCTCTCCAGCAGCTCCACGTCCTCCCTGTGCTGGGCCCCAGGGCTGGGGCAGCTCTGCAGGTGGGGTCTCACCTGAGCACAGGGGCAGAGGGGCAGGATCCCAAACCCTTCCTGGGCATCAGCCCAGCACAGGGGGGTCCTGGGATGGGGCCAATGACGCTTTGGGTAGAGGAAGGAGTGAGGGAAGGAAGATGTGTGTTAACCTCATCTAGGGAAAGTATCTATTGGATATAAGAAACCTCAGGACTTTGTGCTGGAGGAAGCTGGAGACCCAAAAAGCTGAGCCCTGTCCATACTCTGTGACAGGAAAGGGGATTTGAGCAGTTGGGGCAGCAGTGGAAGGAGCACCAAGGGTCAAACACAGAGGGATTAAAACCCTCTGGATCAAACACCAAGAGATTAAACCCCTCGGGATCAAAACCAAAGGATTGAACATGGAGGGATTAAACACCTTCCTCAGCCACTGAGGGAAGCCCCAACCACAAGCACATTAACTGCAAGGCCACCCCAGGATTTTTTGGGACTTTGAGCCAACAAACAGGAGCTTTGAGCTCCCACAAAAGTCCAGGAGCTTTTGGCCGTGGGCACAGTTTGGAGCGCTGTGTGCAGTGCTGGGGAGGTTGGTCCATCGCTCTGCCCAGGAAACCCACACCCCACAAACAGCTGCAGCTCTGGACTCCCTTCCCTTGATATTCAAGGCAGCCTGGGGGGATATCCTCAATCCATGGGTGCTGCTCAGGATGAGAGGTGCCAGGATGCCTTTGCTCTCCCTGCTCCCAGGGAAGCTGGCAGGCAGTCCCTGTGCCCTGCCACACCACCATAACACCAGTTACAACCTGGAATGTCCCTTGTACAGGCAGTGTTGTGTTTGCTTTGCTGCCTGCTGCTGTTGAGGTAACAGATGTTTTCATTGAGCTGTTCACAATAACCCCTGGGCCTTTCCCCTCAGTGGTTCCAGTTAATTTAAAATGCAGCAATGTGGACGAGGAGGTTGGATTTTGCCTTCCATTGCACATTAACTTGCATTTGTCAACATTTAATTTCATCTGCCGCTGCCTTGCCTGCTCACCTGCCTGGATAGAGCCATGCCCAGCTTTTCACAGCCTGCACTACATAACTAAATAAATTTCACTAAATAACTGTGGGCAACTGCTATTTTTTTCCATCTTTTCCTCCCTTCTAATTCTGGATTATATTTTTAAAAGCCTGGCCCAAGCTTTCAGACTCTCTCCTCTTCTACAGCCACACTGAAAATTGGTTGTTCTTTTTTTGTTTAACTCACGGCTGCTTCCTAACCTGTGCCAGTAATTCCTTTATTTAAAGCTGCCCTCTTGTTCCACTGCCTCCTTCTCTACTGGGATCTTATCTTTAGATCCCTCTGAAGTCTCTTCCCATGGATATTCCCTGCGTAGTGTTTTCAGCAAAATCTGTGAAGAGGCAATTAGCAGAGGCCTCTGCCTCCTGTCTATTCCCAGATTAAATTCTCTCACCAATTTCTACTTCCAGTCCCTTATACAATCACTTGGTAGGAGCTCTTTTTCCTCTTTATTCAGTGAGGAAGAAAGGATTTAGAGTGCAAAAGCAACTCCGTACACAGCATTTCCCTTGCCCTCGCTTCTGAGGTTTCCAGAAAACCCACAAAGGGAACAGCCACTGTGTCCAGTTCTGGCCCCCCAGNAGAGCTCTGGGCTGGGGACAGGGTGGGCATCGGGCACAGCTTGGGCTCAATGGTCTCGGAGGTGTTTCCCAGCCTCAGCAGTTCTGGGATTGTCTCATACCGGGATAATTGCTGAGAAAAGGCAGATCCCGTGTCTGATCCCCTCCCAGTCTCCCAGAGATCGTGTCCAGCCCTGAGGCTGCACTTTGGAGGACAAGCAGCTGCTTTGCTCTGCCCACTGTCTGCCAGACACTGGAGGTGATTTGAGCCCCAGCATTCCCACCTCTGGATGGACATGGCACAGCACTCAGGGATACACAACTGGAAAGGTAAAATTTGCAATTTACCCCCCCAAAAAGGAAAGCTGGGGAGACTGGGATAAGACTTTTTGAGGAATGGGAATGGGTCAGCTCAAAGGGCTCCACAGAGGGTGGGGCACAGCCAGGGCCTGGCTGGAGACAAAGAAGGAATAGGATGTTTTCCTGCTGAACTCAGCCATCCTCATCTCCCACCAGCTCTGCCCCACACCAGACTGTTCAGCCACAAACCTCCGAGGATTTCCAGGCACAAACCTTTGAGGATTTTCTGTTCACTTTCAAATTGCATTTCCATATTTAAATTTGAGGAGGAAGAAAAGAAACCCCAAATCCAGCGCTTCTTAGAATCCGCCAGGGAAACCTGACATAACAGCTTTGACCCCTGGGCACAGCTATGAAGTCTGAGCAACCTTTCATTTTCCTTAAAAATCAAATGCAAGCTCTGGGAGGCGAGGAGCAACAATGTTCACTGCAAACTCCATATCCTTGTCAGAAACTCTTTATAACAGGCTCAGGATTTGCACTTCCTCTGGCCAGAGGAAAATGCTGCTCCAACCCCTCTCCCTCCAAACCCCCAAGCTCTCTGTAAAATCCCTAACATGGAAATAGAGGAGAAACTCGATATTTTGGCAGTTGGAAAGTGTCTTCCTCCAACCACAGGAAGGTATTTCCCTGTTGATCCTTGTGTTGTCAAAAAAAAGCAGCAACACTCCTTTGACAAGTTTTGCTTTATCTCTGTAGAACCTCATGAATCTGCTTCCAAATCCTCCTCTCCGAAAGCATGAGCACCAAGAAATTCTCCTTTGAGTCTGGATAGTCAAGGCCACCTCTATTCCTCAGCTCCACTCCCCTCCTTTTGTGAACTGGGGGAGAAAGAGCACAGCAAAAAATCACTGTTGATTATTCCTGTTACAGGGAGCGTGTGGACCCTGGGGATTATGACCTACATCCATTTATGACCCACATCCAATCAGCTTCCCTGCTGGCTGCAGCCAACAGCAGAGGCCAGGAGGATCTGGAGGAGGGAAGAGGAAGGAAGCCATCATCCCCTCTCATCTCACACTCACGGACACCAAGCTGCTAGAAAAGAACCGAAGCAGAAATGCACCGGGATGTCCCCAGGGGACCCTCAGCACTCCCCAGTTTCCCAGCTTTTAGAGGTCTGGCAATGTCTTCAGCCAGAACTGTCCCAGAATTTTTATCAGCCCTTGTCCAAGCCCTGCAAAACGATGCCTGGGGAGAACAGTGTTTTCAGAAGGAGGTGTAGCTGCCCATGGAAAGGGAGGCGAAGGAGGTAGAGTGGGATGGGATCTGCGAGGCCCTGGCTGTCTGTCTCAAGGATCACAGGCTCATCCAGCTTTCCTGATGTCCCCAAGAGTTTCTGAAAGCCTGTGCATGGATCTAAGCCACAACCGTGTCTGTGCCCACAGAGGTGGGTGCACGATGTCCCCACGTTCACCTCTGGGTGCATGAAGGGAACTTTGCACTTGAGCTGGTTTACAATTGGTAAAACACGAATTTGTCTTCTGTTCCCATTCTCTGTTAGGATTTCAGCCCTCACCATGGAGCAGCTGCCTTCCAAAGCACAGACACAAACCCCCAAACCCTGCTGAAATGCCTGCAAAGCAGGAACAGAGCAACTGCTGCCCTCATTAGGAAGGACAAAGCCTTCCCAGCAGTGGATAAAAGAAGCAGCTCACGCTGGGGTGTGCAGGGTAGGACACGGGCTCATTCCAATGCTAACCAGATTATGGAGCTCGCTAAAGGCTATCTCTGAAGGGATAGTTGGAATTAGTTGATAGTGATTTAATTTGTGTTGCAGATTGCTAATTAAGCCTGTGAAGAGGACAAAAAAAATTAATCCATTTAGTTAAGGAGATACAATGAGAGATGTGGCCATCCTGGAGTCATTCACAGCCTGGAATAAATGGGAAGATTTTCTCCACCTCACCTTTGAGCACGGAGAGTGTGTGGGCACGGGGGGCACCCCCACACAGCCCAGTTTCCTGCAGGATACCATGGAACCATGGGAACATGAAAGTTGGAAATGATGCCTGAAGTGGCTACTTGGAAACAGAGACTAGACAGGAATAAAGGAATAAAGGTGATATTTATTTGAAAAACCTTCAAAGGTACCCCCTGGGGAGCCCAGAAGCTAAAGCCATAATGGACCCCAAGGTGGACGACGAGTCACGAGTTTTTCACTCTTTTATAGGTTTGGTCCATTTGCATATCAGCATAAATTCACCAATTAAAACTTCAGCTACTGATGTAAGCTCTCTAAGCTCAGCCCCCCTTCTTCTCAAAATGTTGGTTTACACATTTTGGGCCCAGGACAGCCTGGGTGTCCTTGGAGGGCAAACCCAAGAACTTTGTTATGTCTATCTTAGCATGAGAGAGCAGCAGCAGCAGGCTATAAAACACTTCAGATTTTTACAGGAAGCAATACAGAATTTGAAAAATGTAAAAATATAAAAGCTAAAACTCAAGACATCAAAAAGACCTTTAAGATCAGCCCAGTACCACCACTAAACCCTGTCCTCCAGTGCCACATCCACACATTCTCCACCATTCCCAGGGACGGTGGCTCCATCACTGCCCGTGTCCAAGGCTTGACAATGCTTTCCATGAAGAAATTTTCCCTGATATCCAAACTAAACCACCCCTGGCACAGCTGGAGGCTGTTTCCTCTTGTCCCTGGGAGCAGAGCCCAACCCCCACCTGCTTCCACCCTGGTGGATCCATGTGGGGCTTTGACCGCCAACTCCAAGGCTTGATCCAAGAGGAAAATCTCTCCAGGGAAGGAGAGGTAATTAAAAAGCTTAAAAAGCACCCAGGGATGTCCTCTGGGAATGCTCCCAGAGACAGCACAGCCTCCACATTAATCCTGTCTAATCCACCTCTCTCAGGATTCCCAGGGATTCCCAAACCACCGCAGCCCATCTTGATTTTCAAAGCCAAGTGATAGGAAGTCAGCTCACACCTCAGTGAGTTGCTCCAACGTTTAATTAACCTGTTAACCCCGAAATCACTCCAGGCACTGGAAGTCATTTTACAAAAAAATGCCCAGATATCTTCAAAGAGGAAATTTGAAAATTATTTTGGGAAGCAGAATTCAATTTACTCATTAAGGAAAAAAAAAACCCAAAAACCTCCACAAAAACACTGAGGCTTTTTCAAAGCTCTTTAAAAATATTTAAGGAATGATTAAATCAGAAAGTCATCTTGAGTTTTCTTATATCTGAAATTTTCAAGGAGAGTGCTCCTTTCTCTTCCTCAGTACGCACCAGAGTTCCAGGGAAGCTGCTGGATTTTTATCCCAGTTTGGAGAAGCACCAGGAAATCTGAAGTCTGATGTCTGGCTGGCTGAAAGTTGGCAAGGGCTGTTTGAGGGTGACCCACTTGCTGGTGGCAACTCCCCTGATCTGACTCAGCCCTGTCCCTTCTCCTCCTGCCCTGCCCAGGCGTTATCTTTTCATCCAGTTGGGTTTGAGCTGACTGAGGGCAAATCCCAATCCAAGGAGCTCCCACCCCGCTGGGATCCAGCCCCAGGGCTGAGCTGGGGCATTGCACCAGTGGATCCCAGTTTCCACAGCTCACAGCAGCAAATGGAAACTGCATCCTGCTCCCATCAGTGCTCCTGGGGGATGTCCATCCTCAGCTAATCATGGAATATTTTGGGTTGGAAGGGACCTTAAAGATCATCCTGTTCCACTCCCTGCCATGGGCAGGGACACCTCCCACTAGCCCAGGGAACTCCAAGTCCCGTCCAACCTGGCCTTGGACACTTCCAGGGATCCAGGGCCAGCCACAGCTTCTCTGGGCACCCTGTGCCAGGGCCTCATCACCCTCACAGGGAACACTTCCACAGAATCACAGAATGTTCTGGGTTGGAAGGGACCACAAGGTCATCGAGTCCAACTCTCAAGTGAACGGCCCAGCCGGGGACCGAAACCACAGCCTTGGTGTTTATGGCACCAGGCTCTGACCAACTGAGCTGATTCTCCCTCAGATCCAACCTAAACCCACCCTCCTTCAGATTAAGGCCATTCCCCCTTGTCCTGTCACTCCAGGACCTTATGAAAAGTCCCTCTCCTGCTCTCTCATGGGTCCCTTTTACGTACTGGAGGTTTTCCCAAAGCCCTCTCTTCTCCAGGCTGAAGGAATCCCAAGACAAAAAAGGCGGGATTCTCCTCGATGCTCCACGTTTCCAGGAGACCACCTCAGCCACCTCCTCCTTCACACACAGCACAACCCAAAACCTCTTTCTGGAGAAGCTGCAGATTTGTGGGCAGTGAAAACCACCACACTCAGCTACATCCAGCTCAGGACAAAGACCACCGAGTTTATCCCCTCATTCCCAGCACCAGGCATGCAGCTGGAAGCTCCTTGGGAATGCCTGATGTCACTTGTCACACAAACCCAGCCACCCCAACAACCACCCCAAGAACAGGGTCTGTCCCTGCCAGTGGGAATGGGGCAGCTGCAATGCCTGTCAGGAAGGAATAATTCGATTCCGTCAGAATAATTCGATTCCATCCTGCCCTCCAAGATGGGAAAAGCAACAGAGGGTTTTACTATAACAACTGTTACCAGGCCTCAGCCAGCGTGGCTCTCTGCCTTCCCCTGGCAGGGATTTTGGGAGCACAAACACATCTGTCTCGGCAGCTGAGCCTTCCAAAACACACCATCCCCATCCCCTTCTCTCAGCTCTGCAGCTGCATGACTCTGTGCCATCCACAAATCATCCAGGGGCACTCGTATGGCACTGAAAGCACCAAAGGATCCCTTGAAAGCCCAGTGAATCCCCATATCCCGAGATCCAGGAATGCTGAAATGCTTTTCCTGCCTTCCTTTTCAAGGTGGTGGATCCTGCTTCTTGTAGCCTTGATACCAACGCAAAGTAAACCTAGTGTGGGGAGTGACAGGGACCTGAGGGTGTTTGTTTGGGGATGAGCTCCTCAAGCAGCAGCTTTGCCAAGGAAAACATTCCTGGCTGGGTGTGGCGGTGGCTCAACCCACTTTCAAGATTAGTGACATGCCGTGGGTTGATTTCCCTGCCCACGACTCCGCCTCTGAGGGCGGAATGGAGGATGGGACAGAGGTTTAGTCCCTCCGCCTACTAGGCGTGTCCCTGAGTGTGGTCCCTCCTCCTATTCTAGAGTGTTCTCTCTCCCTCCATTCACCATTGGTCTGTTTAAGTAATGTTTAATAAGTGCTTTGTTGACTATTCTTTTATGTTCTGGAAGGTTCTGTTTTATTCGGTTGGTGATTGGTTGGTTCGTACTTGTACCTCCTCCCTTGGAAACCTGTTGGTTATGTGTCAATCCCTTATCATTTTTCTATTGGTTGTTTCTCTGTTCCTCCCATTTCTCCTCCCCCTAATAAAATCCCGTGCGACCAGAGCTGAGCACATCATTTCACCGGCGAGTCTCAGGTGGTTGGCTCCCTTCAAGCTGCTTCCAATAAACACCTTGGAATTTGCTGCTATCTGAGGCCTCCCTCTCTCCTTGCCTTCGCCTGCTGCGCCTACCAACACGGCTTACGCCTGCTCACCCGGCCCCTGGCCATAGACCCTTGGGTAGAGCTGACACTCTCCCAAGGTGCACATAGAATCCTGCACGGTGCTGTCGCACCTGTAACACCCGGCGGTGTTCAGTCAGGAGGACAGTGACTTTGTCGCCGGTCACGCCACCGGGCGGTGTGGCCACCGCGGCAGGTGGGGGATCTGCTCTGTCCTTCCCAAAGATCCGCACACGGAGGCTCCGATGGAGGAATCCAGGTGAGCACAAACCAAACGGAGCAAACGGCGCTG
Source organism: Aleadryas rufinucha (assembly GCA_013397815.1). NCBI lineage: Eukaryota > Metazoa > Chordata > Aves > Passeriformes > Aleadryas > Aleadryas rufinucha. The sequence goes on from VZTH01005790.1 coordinate 41,878, forward strand.
GCCACGTGTCCTACACCCACAGATCTCCCCATGGAGAAGTCATCCCTAGAGCCTTCACACCAAGGAATTACTTGTCAGTCCTGCCTGGATCCCATGCACTTCATCCATCCCCAGCAGCTCCTACGGCTGGAGCCGCTCCGCTCATTTATTCACCCTGGGATGGTTCAGCCCGCCAAGGGAAAAGAACTCCTGTGTTTCCACATCCCTTTGAAGGCTTCGCCGGGGAAGTTGCAGCACCTTTGAAGCTGTTCCGAGTCCAGCAAGGTGCCAGGCTGTTCCTGAGCGATAGCGCTGCTCCGCGAAGAGGGACGGGAAGCTTGAAAGCAGCTCCAAAGGAGTTAAAGCCCAGCACTTGCCTGTGGGAATCCTGCACCACACAAGGCCCCAGAGGTACAGGGGGATTGTCTGGATAAAAGTTGATTAGTCCACATTACAGGGATTAGCATTCCCTTTGAACTTTTAACAACTTTGTTATGTCTTTTACTTGCCTTTTTATGTAAAAAAATAAATAAAAAGGTGGAGGGGTTTTTTGAGCCGATTTTTTTTTTCTTTTAAAGGAAATGATTAATTCTCCCTTTTACCAACAGATAAAGCCCTGGCCACACTTGAAAGGGGGAGTCAGTAACATGGGGAGGTTGGAAGAACCACAAATCCTATTGGACATGCTCTGGCTGGCTTTAGATGTTTCCTTTGTAGCAGGAGCAGCCTGGATTCCATGGCAGCTCTGCAGCACACGCTGGGATGGCACGGGAGGGGCCAGCAGTGAGGACAGGAGGCCAATCCTATTTGGATAGCTCCTGGAAAGCCAAGGAAACACCAGCTGGAAGTGGTGCAAGCAAGGTCAGGGCAGAGCTGCTCCCTGGGGAGGGTCTGTCTGGGCTTCAGCAAGGAAACAGCCAGACTCAGGCACTGGCAAACCAGGACTAAAATTCACAATCAGAACTGGACAGGATCAAGGGAGAACTGCAGGATGAAGATGGGATAAGGGGGAGTGTGAGCATTACCCTGGGCCCACAGCAGCTGAGAAAATGATCCTTTATGGAGCTCTGGGGCAGGGGAGAATCCCTGTTCCCCCCTTGCTCCTCTGACCACTCCAGCCTAGGATTTTCCCCTGTCCTGCCACTGTGTCCAGGATTTGCTGCAAGTGCCTTGGGAAGGGTAATAGGAAGGGAGAGTCCTCGAGGAGGGACAGGAGGAGCAGGAGCAAACACAGAGCAATCTCCCACTGTCCCTCTCTGAGATCCATTAACAGGTTAGTTAATTCCTCTGGGAAATGTGTTGTTCCCCTCTCTCAGATGCAGCTCCCATGGAACCAGGACGATCACCTTGACCCCAGGACACCTGCAGAGCTGCCCCCCGTGTCTAGGGCTGAGTGTCCCTTTTCTCTGAACAGCTTTAATACCACCTGGCTTGGATCGTGTTCCACTGGGGAGCAAATGCAGCTTTTCCCCTGCTCTGACACAGCACTCCTCAGGAACTGGGCTGGAATCACAAACCCATCCCACCTGGGCCTTGAGCTCTGTGGGAGCACGAGCTGACAGCCCTGAAAATCCTCATGCAGCACCACACAGCCCCAGCACGAATCCCTGCTTGTTATCCAGGACCATGCTTTGCCTCCTAACAGGATCACCAGGGCTGGGAATGACCCAAACCTGTTCACCTGTGTGCCAAAGCCCCTTCCTGCTCCCGCTTTAATGATGTTTAGTGGCCAGGTTCTGACACAGCACTTCTGGGGGATGTTTTAACCAGCCAGGAAACACAGGCAGCTGCAATAATCAACTGCTCGACAACACAGTTCAATTGACTGATGACTAACACGCTGCCATTTTAGCTCCAGATAAGCAGGAGAACCACGTTTTCCAGCTTTAAACACACTACCAGCACAAAGAAATCCATAGAATTTCAAATGCCGAGCCCCTTTCAAACCGGCAGCCAATATCAGTGAGGAGAAAATGGGAATATCAGGCAGAAAAAGACTCTGCTGCCTTGAAATCAGGACAATTAATAATACATGCAGCAACCCCTCAAACCACCTTTTTCTCCCCTCCTACTGCAGGCAGAGAAAATGAACTGAATTGGAAATTCTGTCAGGAAAAGTACATCCTCCAAAATGGAAAGACAAAGGCACAGCGAGAAAATGAGCTGCGTCAGGCTCGCTCACAGCAGCAGCAGTACAAGGGGCACAGAATTCCCGTCAGGAGGCAAAGCAGCCTCGGGCTCACAGCGCCTCAGCAAGGCCTTCAGGCTGAGCAGGAACAGCCCCGAGCTCCAGAGGCAGCTCCTGAAGGAATCTGGGATAAAAGCCGATGTTCTCAGTGTTCGGTTCAACAGGCAAAGTGGGGAAAAGCCCTCTCCCCACCCCACCTGCAGAGCTGCCCCAGCCCTGGGGCCCAGCACAGGGAGGACGTGGAGCTGCTGGAGAGAGCCCAGAGGAGGCACCAGGATGAGCAGAGGGATGGAGCAGCTCTGCTGGGAGGAAAGGCTGCGAGAGCTGGGATTGTTCAGCCTGGAGAGGAGAAGCTTTGGGGTGACCTCAGTGTGGCCCTGCAGTGCCTTAAGGAGCTACAGAAAACATGGAGAGAGAACGTGCACAAGGGTCTGAAGTGCCAGGATGAGGGGAAATGGCTTTAAGATGAAGGGGGGTAGATTTAGATGGGATATTGGGAAGGAATTCCTGGCTGTGAGGGTGGGGAGGCCCCAGCACAGGGTGCCCAGAGAAGCTGTGGCTGCCCCTGGATCCCGGGAAGTGTCCAAGGCCAGGTTGGACGGGGTTTGGAACAACCTGGGCTAGTGAAAGGTGTCCTTGCCATGGCAGGGGGTGGGATGAGATTTGAGGTCCCTTCCAACCCCAACCATTCCCTGATTCAGTTCTTGCCCTGCCAGCCAGCCCTTTGTCCCTGTCTCCAGGGAACCCGGGAACACAGGATTCCCGGGATTGTGCCCAGTTTGCACTGCACCCACACCCCTCACACCAGCCAGGCGGACCCAGCACAGTGCCAGCTGCCCCTGCTCCTGACCCCACATCCCCCTCCTGCCCGAGGGAAAGCAGGAAAGCAGGAAAGCAGTCACTGTATCCACTGTTGATCCAATTGGATCTGGACTTTCTAAACAAGGCAAGTGACCCTTGTGCCCTCCCAGCCCCAGGAATTGTCCCAGGATGCAGACAGGGAACGCAGGAGCCTTGGGGGTTCACATGTGCAGAGAAGCTTAACATTATTAATGGGCTGCTTGCGCTGATTATGAAACGCTGTCCGTGCTGTAACACAGGATGCAGCACGGAGATCAAAGCCTCCTGCACTGCATCATCAGGGAGAATCGCTGCTCCCGAGCACGGAGCAGAGCAGGGATGTGCCAGGAGCTGCCGAAGAGCAGAGGGCTGAAGGGAGCTGTCCCAGGTCGGGCGGAGCTGTGCTGCTGCTCTGCACTCAGCGTGTGCGGCGTTCCAGGGACTGGCTTTGTTCCTGGGATGATGTGGGAATGCCTCGGCTCTTTGTTCTGGATCAGCACCGGCAGTCTCGGGAGCGACAGATCATCCCTTCATGACTGCAGGAGATGCAAAGCTGCTCAGGATCCTGACTTAATTAGCGCCGCGTTCCATCCCACAAAGCGAACATCAAACGGCTGAAATGTGAGGGGTGGCTGGGAAATAGCAGGAACTGCTGGAGAACAGCGCTCTGCTGAGCTCTTCTGTAATCCTGGCATCGGCTGGAGAGCAGCACCAGCCTCGGGCTCATCGGGGGAAAGGTGGCTTTCAGTTCACAGCCCTGCCTGCCGGTCCTGCAGCCTCCTTTCGGTGCACACTCTCTGGAGGGACAAGCACCACTCTTTTAGACATTACAATAGTACAGAACGTTTTGGGTTTGCAGATACTCTACAAGCCTACAGAATAATTCCCCTGAGTCCTCCTAATTCTGTTTCTTTTCAGTAGCAACATCAGTGCAGCCGGATTGCCAAGTTTTGGGGTGTTAAAGCTGCAAGTCAGGTAAGGGGAGAAAATACCCAGCTTTTCTCCCAGCTTTGTGAGCAGAAACGAATTCAGTGGAACCTAACACTGATGGAGGGGATTGAATCTCAGGGAAGATTTAGGTTGGAGATCAGGAAAGGTTCTTCCCCCAGAGGGTGCTGGGCCCTGCCCAGGCTCCCCAGGGAATGGGCACGGCCCCGAGGCTGCCAGAGCTCCAGGAGTGTTTGGACACCGCTCCCAGGGATGCCCAGGGTGGGGTTGTTGGGGTGTCTGTGCAGGGACAGGGGCTGGATTGATGATCCCTTCCAGCTCAGGATATTCCATGATTCAATGACTCATATGACACCTCCCACTGTCCCAGGGTGCTCCAAGCCCTGTCCAGCCTGGCCTTGGACACTCCCAGGGATCCAGGGGCAGCCACAGCTCTTCTGGGCACCCTGTGCCAGGGCCTCCCCACCCTCATAGGAAAGGATTTCTTCCCAATATCCCATCTAACCCTGCCCTCTGTCTGATCCAAGTCATTCTTCCTTGTCCTGGCACTCCAGTTCCTGATGAACAGTCCCTCTCTGGCTTCCCTGGGGGCCCCTTCAGATGCTGCTCTGAGCCTTCCAAGCAGCGACTGGGGAGAGCAGAACAAAGCCCTGGAGGGGAATTGGAGCTTTGTAAGCTGGAAGGGGAAAGAAAAGCGTATCAAACCCGGCTTGTAAGATTAAATGAAGTAAAATATGCTGTGGGCCTTTGTAGGTAAAAATCCCTTTCCCTCCGCTGTATTGTTTCGCCTAATGAAGAAACATGATTTCATTCCAAGCAGGCTGTTGCTCCCCACCACTTACCTGGGCTCCCATGGGGCAGCCTGGATTCCAGGGACACAGGGAAATCTGTGGCCCATGCTCTGGTCTCTGGGAAAGGTCTGGTCAGGGGTGCTGGGCTGGAGAGGGAAAACTCAGTCCAGAACAGGTGGTAAAGGAGCCACTGCTTTAGTCCAAGGCAGCACCCAGGTATTGAGAACTAAGGGAGGAGCTTGAAGGGTCAGTGCTGAACAGCCTTCAGCAGGTCCCAGAGTATCCCACAAATCCTGAGCTCTGCCCCTGGAAAAGCCTCATTCATCCTGATTTGCCCCTGGACACCTGGGCAGTTGTTAAATCCTGCATATGGCGGTGCACGGCTGTTCACAGTCACCATTCCTTACAGTCATGGAACATCCTGGGCTGGAAAGGACTCACAGGGATCATCCAGTCCAGCTCCTGGCCCTGCACAGACACCCCAACAACCCCACCCTGGGCATCCCTGGCAGCGCTGCCCAAACGCTCCTGGAGCTCTGGCAGCCTCGGGGCCGTGCCCATTCCCTGGGGAGCCTGGGCAGTGCCCAGCACCCTCTGGGGGAAGAACCTTTCCTGATATCCAACCTAAACCTCCCTGACACAGCTCCAGCCATTTCCTGGGTTCTGTTCCTGGTCAGAGAGAGCAGAGATCGGAGCTTCTCATCAGGAGGAAACTGCTGACACTGGTGAGGTCTCAGTGATGGGGTTTTGTGGTGTCTGTACAGGGCCAGGAGTGGAACTCAAT
>VZTH01005791.1:0-38617 GCA_013397815.1 Aleadryas rufinucha
CTTCCAACTCAGCGCATTCTTCAATTTTATGAATCTGTGATTCTATTTCAAACATGTAGAATTTGACTGTTACTGTACTTGTCTTCTGCATAGAAGAGATTGGGATAAAGATGCCAGGAGAAAATTGTTTTGTAGGGTTTTTTTGTAAGTAGGGTAAGACAACAAATGAACATAAGAAATCGAAGAGCTTATTCTCTTATGGGAACTGTTTAATGGGTGCTGTTGACCAGAACAGGCAGCTAGTTTTCCCTTTTCATAGGTTGTAGAACTGTAGCAGAAATATTATTGTTTCTATCAATTATGCACTTATGGCAGAGAAATAACATTGTATGAATCTGTTCCTTTCCTAGTGTTCCTTGAATTCTTAAAGTTGCCCCATCAATGTTTGCATCTGTCTTAAGGCACCGTAAGCTCACTGGTAGGGAAAATGACAGCATAGCAACAAAGAGGAAAGAAGATTAATATTTGCTAATGAAAAAGATGAAGGGCTATATCTAGGGTGTATTTATCATATATCCTTTAATGAAATTTTTTCACAACAACTTCAATTAGAACATGGAAAAGCTGAAATACTGTTTTCAATTTGAGTAATATAGAATTTAAATTAGCATTGCAAAGCATGACTTTTCAATATTTACGCACTCCAGTGTTTACACACGAGACACAAATTAGGTAATTTTGATCTGTTGAGTTGATGAAGTTGTAGCGAAGCACACATTTTCATGTTCATTCACTTCCTAAAAAGCCTTTGAAGAAATGCATGTGAGAAAGGTGCAAAATAACGTTTTTTTCCTTCCCAGAAAAATACCATACCCTTTTAGAGAGGAAAATTTTGTTGGTGCTAAGCAACTATTTAGGTATCTTTGTCACAATTTCTTTCTCTGCTACAAGCTTTCTGTGTAATTTTGGATATGCCATAATAAAATAGATAAAAGTTCTTCCAGCAATAGCCCCTCTGGTGGAACTAGACTGCCTCTACATTCAATATAAAATTACAAAAGTAATTTTCTAGGGGGGTCACCACTTCAGCTAACCACTGAGCGATGCTGTTAGTCCCTTAAAGTGCAGCATACTTAAATATCAGCAGTTGTGCTAGAAGGGTCATGTGTCAGTGCAAAGCTGTTAAGGACCTCTGGGATTTGGTATTGGAACAAATTTCTTGGGACTTCCCATCTCCAAACTCCAGTTATTCTCCACGAAGTCTCAAGGACCAGGCAACTGTGACTTCAGATGGGATTGCTAAAGGTTCCAGAGCCCAGCTGCAGTGCAGTTCTGTGCACTAAACGCAGTTATAGGCAAGCCTCTGCATTTTAGGCTAACCAAGCTGCAGCCTCAGCAAAGGTGACTGCTCCACAACTGCAGTCAGAAACACTAATTTTCTGGCAGTGATGTATTTGACCAAGAATCCACACAGAATTTCCATGGATGCCCTTTCTTGCCTTGGGGAAAAATGTAGTTGAATAAGTCAGTGCAATTGAAAGACTGAAATTAAAAGTGTTTATGATACCACAAAGATGACTTCCTGACCTATGACTTCCTGACCTCAATCACTAATATTTTTTTCACTATTTTAATTCCCAGACTGCTTGATATTTTTTCTTACCTTCTTGTCTTAACAAACATTATTGTTTCTCTGTTGTTCAGAGGTCAGAAATGAACTCCTATAGGTTTTTATTGGAGTATCACAATGGAATATTTTGCCTGCAGCAGTATTGCATCATTCATTTTAAAGCAACAGCTTTTAGAACTTTGCTCTTTATTAATAAAAAAAACCCCTCTGAAACAATATTCAGAATCCATGGTAACAGATATTTATACATAAAATATGCAAGCAGCATATGTCTTCCTGAGACATAATCACCCATAGTTGATTGCATTACAAATAGAAACTTACCATTTTCAATAACAAGAAGTTTTTTAGTAAGAATACACATTGCATTTTATCAGTGAGACTCTTCTTTCAGTTACATAACAAAGGAAAATTGATCTTCTGGGTAGCGTAGAAACAGAACAACGTTTTCTTTTCTTCCTCTATAAGAGAGTGTTCTTCTGAGCTCCTGGTTTGTTCTGACTTTTCCCAGAGATATCCTTTGCTGCAGAATTTAAGGTGAGTAGTTGAAGAACAGACTTAAAAGGAGGAATAATGATTACTTCAGAAGGGGTAGTCTTCTGAGGAAACACAGAAGTTTCTGGAATGAATTTATTATTTTATGTCAAATTCAAAATAATTTTATGAGACTGGTTTTTTTAGAGTAGCCAGATGCAACTAAGTTTGTATTGTGGCATATCTAAAACTTTAGGTTTATTTTGTATATCTTGTTTTGGTAAAGTTCGTAGAGTCATAGAATATGCTGAGTTGGAAGGGACCCATCAGGATCATTGAACTCCAACCCCTGGCCCTATGCAGGACACCACAAGAANTGGCGTTGCTCTACAGCCTCTCATTCTTTATTCTATACATATAACCAGGGATGTCCCATCCCAGGTGCAGAATCCAGAATTTTACCTTGTTAAACTTCATGTAGTATATCCCTATTCTTATGTGGTATATAAGTTTTATATTTGTGCTGTGCTTTATATCTAGCTGAAGATGCAAATGTAGATAATAACATTCATGTACTGTAAAAATTGAGTGGCACAGTGTGTCCTGTAAAATTAAAAAAGGGTATAAAGTTCAACTGAATTGTGAATGCACTTTTGATATTCCCCTAGTTGCAGCTACAACAGTGCTGTTAATTAAAAATGTAAGCTGCAGGTACTCAGTGCCACAACTAACAGATGAATGTGTGATTAGAATCAAATGAAGGCAAATTGAATTAATTCCTCCTGGGGTAGTATGGTGTATCTGGCATATACTCCATAGACCCAAAGGTTAGACCATTGCCTGTTGCACTGTATGAGACATCCCTGAAATGAAAGAATGTTTGGAAGAGGACCAGAAAGCCCCAGGAGAACTTCTAGATTTAACACTCAAATAATGGTTGTGATACATAACTTTTTAGTAGGCTTACAAATTCTTTTATGCCTATGAAAAGGAGTGTGATGTTTTCCTTTGAAACATCTGTTTCAAGTTTGTTTGTTTGTTTGTTTGTTCGTCATAGATGAGAGAAGGTGAGCAGAGTACTTAACCTTTGCAACAATTCTGCTTAGCCCAGAAAAGAGAAGAAATGCAGACAGGCTGAACATACACTTTATGTCACTGTGAACATACACTTTAAGCCACTATTCACATGTAGTGATCACAGTGTTTATGTGATGATGGAAAAGTAGGTCAGATGTAACTGCTGTTAAATCATGATTGATAGTGAGGCTACAAAAAAAGATAATCTGCTGGATAAATCCTTGCCTCTGTAAAGAAATGAAACGTGGCCACATGGCTGGTAAGACTTACTTGATGGTGTCACTCTATAATCTAATTCTGTACTCAGCTAAGCATCTTATCTCCAAGCTGTGTCTTGGAGAGTCTCCTTTGCTTATGTCTCTGAGGTAGGTAGTGTCCATCTTCTTCCAGCCTCCCACCTAGACAAGTTTTTTAAGTCAGAAAAGCTGGACATCTTATTGATTCATTGATCCAGTAAGATCTGGGTCAATAGTACAGGTCTGGAACCGAATTCTAAGTTGACTCAATGTAACTCCATTGTAAATTTTCTCAAGCACTGCTGCTACTCTGTATTTACAAGGGGTAGCAGAACATGATAACATTATCATGTCAAGACTGAAACTTTGATTGTGTTGTGATAGTTTTCTGATAATTTGACTTAGCAAGAATGAAAATACAATCATATAGTTCCAAAGGAAGTAAACTACTTTTGTAGTATGCACTTTTATCTTTTTCTTTAAAAGATAAGTCATTTGGTAGTCAATCAACCCATGATGATTGACTGCATTGATCAGCATGATCAGGGTTCATTATTTGTCCCATTGGTTTCTTTCTATAGTTAAAGAAAAGGAAAAATGAACAAAGAAAAAGAGGGAAAAAACCACAAACAGTTAATGTTACATATGTTTTAATAATATCTGAATATCACATCGCTCAGGTGCTCAACAAACTTTTGCCTCAGTCTTCAATGGCAGCTTCTCCTCCCACACTTCCTGAATGGATGGAGAGCAGGGTGGGGGTTGGGGGAACAAGGTACTTCCCACTGTAAGTAAAGATCAGGCTTATGATCACCTGAAGATCCTGAAAGTACGTAAGTGTTTTGGACCCAGAATCCTGAGGGCATTGGTTGATGTAGCTGACAAGCCACTCTCCGTGATATTTGATAAGTCCCAGTCATCAGATGAAGTCCCAGGAGACTGGAAAAAGGGAAACTTTGTACCCATTTTTGAAAGGGATAGGAGGGAGGACCCTGGGATCTGTCAGTTTCACCTCTGTGCCTGGGAAGGTCATGGAACATGGTCCTCCTAGAACGCATGCTGAGGCACAGGGAGGATAGGGAGGTGATTTGAGACAGCCTCAGCTTCACCCAGGGCAAGCCCCATCTTACCAACTTGGTGGCCTTCTAGGATGGAGTGACTACATCAGTGGACAAGGTAAGGGCTACAGATGTCATTTATCTGGACTTCTGTAAAGCCTTTGACATGGTCTCCCACGACATCCTTCTCTCTAAATTGCAGAGAAATGGATTCAATGGGTGGACTGCTATGACACCAAGTTGGGTGGGAGTGTCACTTTGTTGGAGGGCAGGAAGGCTCTGCGGTAGGATCTGGACAGGCTGCATCAATGGGCCAAGGCCAACAGCAAAAGGTTCAACAAGGTCAAGTGCCAGGTCCTGCACTTTGGCCACAACCCCATGCAATGCTACAGACTGGGGGCAGAATGGCTGGAAAATAGCCCAGAGAAAAAGGACCTGGAGGTGCTGGTCAACAGCCAGCTGAACATGAGCCAGCATGTGCCCAGATGGCCAAGAAGGCCAATGACAACCTTGGCTTGTATCAGAAATATTTTTGCCAGCAGGACCAGGGCAGTGACTTTCCCTCTGTGCTCGGCATTGATGAGGCCGCACCTGGAGTCCTGTGTGCAGTTCTGGGCCCCTCAGTTCAGGAAAGGTATTGAGGTGCTGGAGCAAGTCCGGAGAAGGGCAACAGAGCTGGTGAAGGGTCTGGAACACAAGTCTTGTGAGCAGTGACTGAGAGAGCTGAGGTTGTTTAGCCTGGAGAAAAAGAGGTTTGGGGACACCTGTTCACTCTCTACAACTCCCTGACAGGAGGCTGTAGCCAGGTGAGGGTCAGTCTCTTCTCCTAGATAACTAGAAACAGAACAAGAGGACACAGTTTTAAGCTGTGCCAGGTGAGGTTTTGGTTGGACATTATGAAAAATTTCTTCACAGATGGGATGATTAGACATTGGAATGGGCTGCCCATGGAAGTGGTGAAGTCACTGTCCCTGAGGTGTTTAAGGAAAGACTGGATGTGGCACCTAGTGTCATGGTCTAATTGACATGGTAGTATTAAGTCATGGGTTAGACCTGATGATCTCAGAGGTCTTTTCCAACTTGATTGAATCTGGGATTCTGATTCAGTGCTATTTAATATCTTCATTAATGACATAGATTAAGGGTTTGAGTGCGCTCTCAGCAAATTTGCCAATGACACCAAACTGAGCAGTACAGTTGACAAGCCTGAAAGGTAGGATGCCATCCAGAAGTTCAAGAAGTGGGCCCATGGGAATCTCGTGAGTTTAACAAGACCAAGTGCAAGGTGCTGAACCTGGGTTGGAGCAATCCCCAGCATCAACACAGGATGGGGGATGAGCAGATCAAGAGCAACCCTTGCAAGAAGGACTTGGGGGTGCTGATGGGTATGAGGCTGAACGTGAGCCATCAATGAGAGCTTCCAGCCTAGAAAAACAACTTTCTTCTGGGATCCATCAAAAGAAGTGCGGCCAGCGGGTTGAGGGAGGTGATCATGCTCCTATGCACCGCTCTGGTGAGACCCCACCTGCAGTCCTGCATGTAGCTCTGGGGCCCCAGCAGACAAAGGACATTGACCTGTTGGAGTGAGTCCAGAGGATGAACACCAAGATGATTAGAGGAATGGAAAATCTCCCCTACAAAGAAAGGCTGAGAGAATTGGGATTGTTCAGACTGGAAAAGGGAAGACTTAGAGACCAATTTGCAGCCTTTCAGTACCTGAGTGGAGCCTACAAGAAAGCTGGAGAGGAGCTATTGACAAGGGTGTGTAGTGACAGGACAAGGGGGAATGGTTCCAGACTGAAAGGAAGTAGGTTTAGATTAGATATTAGGAAGAAATGCTTCACTGTGAGGATGGTAAAGCACTGGGACATGTTGCCCACAGAAGTTGTGGATGCCTGATCACTGAATTGCTCAAGGCCAGTTTGGATGAGTCACTGAGCAACCTGGTCTAATAGAAGGTATCCCCGCCCATGACAGGGGTGTTGGAACTAGATGATCTTTAAGAACCCATCCAACCCATGCCATTGTATGGTCTCTTTCATACCTACTGGCAGTATTTGGACAAGACATATGTTACCACTGTCTAAGAAAATTTATTTTTTCAAGAACACAGGATTTCTTTATCAGTGGGTGATTTAATACCCTGGTGAGTGAAGGAAAATTTAATTTTTAGTTTAATATATTTTTTTGCCTCTGGCAGTTTGTTCTGAAATTAGAAGGCAGCAAATGTCAAACATACCTACTTGCCTGATTTGTTATCATGAAAGAGAATTGTGACTCACATTGCTATCATTTTCCCATTGAGTTTTTCTAGGATTCTTATGACAAATATGAAAATGAATCAATTATATGACATGTAAGTCTAATGGGTTTGATAATATAATCCTGTGTAGTACTAATGTTCTTTTGTTCTTCTATCTGTTCAATCTCCTGCTGTTCAATTTCTGTTTTATTTCTAGTACATGCTCAGCTTTCACAGGCAACTCAGGGTGGGTAAAACTGCACACACGGCTGTGGAGAGAACTAATGTGCTGGCAAGATTGCTGTCTATAATCTTTGACAGGTTGTGGACATCCAGGGAATTTTCAATATGTGGAGGAAGGAAAATGTTGCCCACATCTTCAAAATAAAGGCCAAAACAATGATCTGGGGATGTTTAGGCCATCAGCCTCACTTCAGCTCTTCGGAATGTCCTGGAGTGAAGCCCTCTTACAGGTCAATCCAGGGCACACGCAGAAGGCAAAAGTGACTGGGAACAGTATGCATGGATTTACTAAGGTTAATTATATGTGGTTTACTGCCTTCTGAGATTTATGTTGTTTTTAGCAGAGCTGTTGCAGTCTGGATGACTAGTCAATTAGGTGAGTAAAAAGCTGGGTGGACAATTGGGCCCAGAGTAGTGGTTAAGCGGTCACACTCAACATCTTTGGCAAGTTGAATACTACAGGGGTCTACACTGGGATCTTTTTTGTTCAGTCTTTGTCAAGAGTCTGTATTTTTTCAGCACAGAGTCATTGAACCAGAAGTGGGTCTATTAATAAAATAAACTTTATGGGTCAGAGAACATTCACATTATCAAGGACCAGTGCCATCTCCAGTAAGAGTGGAAACTGATTTCAGAGACTAGTTTTACTGCAGATTATTAAGCTATGGTACCAGACTAATAGGAAGTGTCTCACAACTCATAACAAATAGATGAAAGTCAGGAAATCAAACTGCTGTGTTTTGTTTGCCCAGTACCTTTTTTGAAGTGTAGTAGTTGCATCTATGATTTTGTGAAGTTCAGTGAACTCCACACTGAAAGTGTTGTCATATAGGACATTTCAAAGGGTATAGGTGTGCTTCTTTTGCTCATGTTTATTTGTTAACTGAAAATAAAATTGCAAAGTTCTCAGCAAGATGAAATTGGTGTCAATGTCTGAGATGTCCGGCTGTGTAATGTGCCCAGACCTGCACCCTACAGAAATTTTTAAAATGGGAATATATTTTTCTTCACTCCTTCCTTTCTTTCCTATTGATTAATTTGAAGATAAATTACTTTTCAGGTACAATCTGTCAGTGCAGTGTGGTGAAAATAAAGCTGGTGCAGCCAACACTAGACACTACTGAAATCAAAAAGATAAATTAGTTAACAAACAGAAGGCTTTCTTTATTTTCTGATTCTCTAAGGTAGAACTATATGAGAGAGTTCAAACAGATTTGTATAAATTTAAGGCATTTCTTTTTCAGGTCCTATGTTAACAGGAAAATAATCAGACACCTATCCATGCAAAAGAAATTTGAGATCAAGTACTTTTTGTAGAGGAATGATTTTCGGCTATTTTTCTAACTCCATATGAAAACTTATAAATCATTGACTTGGTATGGTGCTTAGCTACCAGTACAGTGACCACACATTTTGCATTTAGTTATTTTGTTTTGTTTCCTCATGAATTTGACAGACAACCAAAAAAAAGAAAAAAAAAANTGCATTTAGTTATTTTGTTTTTTTTCCCCATAAATTTGACAAAAAAACAAAAAAAAAAAAAAAAAAAAAAAAAAAAAAAAAAAAAGAGAGGCCTTTACTCTAAGGAAGTAGTAATTCAAAGATCCCATGGGTTTAAAAAGATGGAAGGTATAGATGGACATTCATTGATCTAACTCTAAGTCTGTGTTGTAACTATGCAATGCCTGTAGGCAGTATATCATATTATTTCCATCAAAATATGTTTTTTTATATGTTAGTTCTTGTTCTTTCTAAGCTGTGTTGGGTGCTACCACTCTCTTCTTGTGATATCATCCATTTTCCATCATTGGAGTATTTCCACTCCTGAGAGTCCTTTTTTCAAGGCATGAGATCTAAGCCGAACAGATATTATCTTTAACACCGTTTTGGTACTATACTTATAACCTTGTTCCTCCTTCAGGTCACTTCCATTGACAAGAAGCTTCTGCTTCCAGTCTGTGGAAGATATTCTTTTTTTCCTATCTCTCTCCAACTTCTTCATTGTCCTAGACATATTTTACTGCACCACTGCTTCAGACTGTTTTCCAAATCTGGAAAAAAGATGTCTAAAATACCTTTCGGTGCCTTTTCTTCCACAGTGTATTTTAGCAGTGTTAAGGCATGATCATCAGGTTTTAACAGTGAATACTAATGAATACATCATTTTAATAATGAATTTAATAATATATTCTTGTGAGGCCGTTAATAACTTCCTTACTTTTTCTAAGAGGCACATCATCTATAGTTCTCACATGGATAAGGCAGGATATAATCAATAAGGAATTTTTTATCTTGCTACCATATGTAAATGATAAAAAATGGTACTGTGATATACCTTCGGTATGCATTCCATGGTGCCATTACCCGCTGCCACTAGAGAAAAGGCCAGTACTTGACCAAGCCTTGACTTATCCTTATTGTCAAAGGCATTGCTGGAAAGAAAAGAAGATTCTGCCACTCACTATATGAAGTACTGTGAAGTTTTTTCCCTGATTAGATGAATTTCACCTTGTTTCTCATTTAACTCTTTGAAGCACTCACACCTTCTGTGTCTATTTAAAAACTTCTTTGCCTGGTTTTTCCGAAGAAGCAACTAACGATCTTGTGTTAAATACTTGCTAGTTAATTGTCATTGAATGGTGGAAGTTTTTCCAGTAAGAAGATTTTGATATATTAAAGTATGGAACATCTCATTATGACTGTTGGACTAAAAAAGCCCATTTCAAGCTTGGATTTTAGTATGATTTATGTTCATTCATCCATGAATACCTGGTAACTGGCAAATGTTAACAGAGTGGAGTGTACCAGCAGCAAATGTAGTCTGCAGCACTAATATATCTATAGTCCACAGAGATTAGCAGTCTCTTTGAGACAACATCCAAACCTTTTAACATAAAAAAGCTGACGGAAGGTCATGGCACTGCTGCTGCTGTCTGACACTCTATGTTATTACCTGTTTGACCTTTCTTAACTGGCACTATTAGAACACCTTAAGTTCTAAGATTTCTTGATCTGTTGACCTATTTTTCATGTGAATAATGCTCAGCATCAATTCAGTGGGTGAAGAGATTCTATACTTACACAAACCTTAGACAACATATCATTTTTTTTCCTCAGGAAAATTCTACAGCTTCAAGACAAATTCTATTGTCACAGAAAAAAAAGTTCTTTCTCCTGCCCTTGACCTGCAGAGGCATATTTCTTGAAACTCATATTCCATAGGGCTTAGAAACCTCATATTTTTGATTGTTTGTTCACAGGTAGGGATGTTTGAACATCTCCTGATAGAATTCTTTTTTAATGTTAATGCCGCAAACTGCTCCAATGAAACAGAGACATTTTGTTGATACTATTAAAATAAATGAATAAAAATATTTCAGGCAGCTGAAACAATTTCATCATTGTGGAACTGTGGTTCTAAAGAAGTAATTCAAAAGAGAAATTTTGATAGGCTATAACTTTTCTCTCACAGAAATAATAATTTTTACTAAATCTCCTCATCTGTGTAAGTAGCTCTAATGGAGTGTTTGAAAGATCAACAAAATTACTTGATTTTTAAATTGTTTTATAAAATTATGAATTAATTTGTACATTTTTTAAGGCATCAGTAATATTCTACATGTGAAGTAAAATTAATTGTGTGTAGAGATTTTACCACTGAGATTTAAAATCTACCAACTCCTAATTTCACTGGAAACAGCTACAAGTGCAAGACAAGTGCCTCTGTCACCTGAATGTCATGGCATTTCCCAGTTTCTGTAGACATTGTGAATATTAAAAGCTCTTGGCTCCATTTTATTCCTAATGAAAGACATAACTTGATTTCTGTCAATAATATTAAATACTGTTACGCAACAAAAGGAAACCATCTCTTAATTAGTTTGTTTAATGGCTCATGCTATTGTTGCCAAGGAGCCCAATTCAATGAAATTAAGAAATAACAATTGCTTTTATCTTGCAATATGTTGTCAGGCTTTCTAGTAAGTGATTAAAGATTGTTGAACAATGATACAGTCTCAACTTATCTATCCACAAGGCATAATTTCTCCCTTCATTTGATTTTTATTAATTTTTCAAATTTTATGATGTAAATAAAGTCGTATGCCACAGAAGAACAAATTTCATGCCTAGAACAACTGTACTGACTTCCACAGCTCTCCAATGGAGATGTCAACGGTATTTGTTGAATTTATGAGATTTATGTCTACTCTGACTCGGACTATTTTCTTTTCTATAAGTGATATTAAAATTTGTTCAAAATATGAAAATAAACTGTAATTTCTGAAATATACTAGCATCACCATGACTCAGGCTTTAAAGATGAAGTGTTTTCTTTGAAGCACATGCTACGTGAAAAATAAATTTTAAAGAGGTGTAGTTGTTTAATTTTGACAGTATAAATTATGATTCAAATCAGCTACTAGGTGAACTGCATTAACGTAACTTTTAAATTTGTACTTTTCATAGTACAAATGCCTAACAGTTCCATTTTAAGTAGCTCTTTGGATTTCTCCAAGTTATCTTGGGAAGAGACTTGTACATCAAAATAGTGAAGAGATTTTCAATGTATGAACTGTGTCAGATTAAGTCATAGCGTTTACGGTGTGACCTAGAGTTGCATATCAAAGCAGTGAAAGACAGAGCCATATTTACAATTGTAAAAAAGAAAAAAAAAAAAGATAAATGTTTGAAATTTAATTAAATTTAATAATAAAAAATAGTTAAAAACTAGAACACTTAAGGAACTGAAAATCTTATTTTTTCAAGAGAATTATAGGCAGAGCTAAAATAATATGATATGAAGAAGACAAGAGTTTAAAAAACAGTACACTAAACACATGAAAGGAGCTCAAAATGGTCTCAGGATTTATGTAAATCATTGCAAAAATTTATTATGTGTTTAAAAAATGTAAAGATGAGTTCTATTTAATCCCTTTGTTGAGTGCTTTTCTTCCACAGCATTAGTTTTAGTATCCTCACTTGACTTGATGTTGTTTTACAGTGGTATTCCATGCTGACTTCAGTAGATTTATTCTGTTTCTTGCCATAGTAAATTAAATCAAAATCTATCTCACTGAGCTTCTTCATTGCAAGTGAGGTTACTAAAGAAGCAGTGCCCTTTTGCAAGTTATTTTAAATCTTTATCTAGCATCTATTATGTATGTCAGTAACTTTTTTCCAATCTGAGTGTCAACGTTTATTTGTAAAAATAAGTTAGGCATGCTGGGTACATTATTTCCTCATAGAATTATTAAACTGGTTGTATAAGATCATTATTGGCATCCGTATCATGTTGCAGGTTAGATTTCAGCTAAATATTTCTCCTTTATGTTTCCCTAAAGGATGTTTCTGTGCAAAGGAATAATAAATAACTAGCTTTATTAATCATTTGTTTGGTAGATACAAAGTGGAAAAACCAAATAATTTATTTGAGTAAAGTCCTCTTATTTGCATGTTCTCTTTTTCTGATTATGTTTTGTGCCATTCTCCTTTTTGATTTCAGATTCAGTAGTAATAGTGAACTAAGTAAATATTTGCATCTTCTAGTAACAACCATAAATTGCATTCTAATTATACTCTGCATTTATAAGACTTGAGAAGACTGTTAATGCATGCAGCTACATCAGTACTGTTTTAACAGAAACTTTTCACCTCACAAATAAAGATTAGATGACAAAATCATAATATTTTGTTTGTTTTGCATTGGAGGACTTTTTTTTTAAATTATGACAAAACAGAAATAAATGAGAAATCCATTTGGGGGTGCATAGAAAGATTCCACAACAATAGAAAATAATATTAGGAGATGAATCTTCACAGAAAGGGTGGTTAAGCATTAGAACAAGCTTCCCTGGGAAGTGGTAGAATCACCATCCCTGGAAATGTTCAAAAAAACCTGTGAATGTGGCACTCAGGGATATGGTTTAGTAGTGATATTTTCCAACCTTAATGATTCTATGATTTTATGAAATGTACATCCAAAAGACCTTACAAATATCTAAAATTGTGATAATTGATATAACTTTGCCTGAAGACATAGAATGATTTATCAAATAATCTTCCCTTGAGATTGGTTTAGACTAGATTTTGGCAGTTAATAATAATAAAAAACATTATTATATCTGCTTTCATTGAAGAGCCCTAACATGAGTTGTTCCCTCTGATTCTTTGATTTAAAATTAATCTTAAATTACTAGTGAGATAAAGCTCACAGTATTCATAATAGAACAATTGAAACTATTGGATCTTATTTGGTCTTTTTGCTAACTTTTTGCTTGTTTAGTTGGTTGAATTTTTACTGAATTTAGAGATTAAAACATATCAATTTTTTTTTTCATTTTCTCTTTATAGTCTTTGTAACACTACCCTTTGAAACATGTAATATATAGTTGTAAATAGCTCTCATGTAAGCCTCTTAGAAGAAGTGCTGCAGTCATAATGGCCTGAATTAATATGAAAGTAATCCTTATTAAACTGGAAAGAAATGATGAGTCCTTGACGTAAAATGATCTGAAATAGGAGGAATTAACATGATTTCCATGGGCTTTTTCCAGTTAACTCTTGTGTCATGTTAAATGTGTAATTTTGTTTTCCATTGCAACAAAATGTTGGACTTTGAGGTTTTAATAGTTACTAGAGGAGTACTATTTTTTTCACAATGTACAAATGGCTGGGTATGTTTTGATTCCCCCCCAGCAAAACATTCTTTGGCTTCTAGTCTTGTCTTTTTTTTTTTTTTTTTTTTTTTTTTAAATTAATTTGTAATCACTGTTGTTTGGGCACACCTATAGAAGCAGACGAAATAGACCAAGGTTCAGATATAAGGCAGGTTAAAACTTGTATAGACTTTTCCTATTTTTCTTGTCCAGAAATGTCAGTAACACAAGGCCTACATATTTTTCATGCTTTTCTTGATTTTATTTTTTTCTGGCCATCTGAACCAGCAACGGCACAGTTGGACTTACTGCATGTTTAATCTCACCAGGAGTCCGACCCTTTGTTGTTGTTTAACCCCAGCCAGCTGCCAAGGCCCACACAGTCACTCGTTCACGCCCCCACCAGTGGGAGCAGGGAGAGAATTGGCAGGGTGAAAGGTAGAAAACTCGTGGATTGAGGTAGAAAACGGTTTAATAGGGAAAGCAAACGCTGCACACACAAGCAAAGCAAAACAAGGAATTGATTCACTGCTTCCCATGGTCGGGCAGGTACTCAGCCATCACCAGGAGAGCAGGGCCCCATCAGGTGTAACGGTGACTTGGGAAGACAAATATTCCCCCTCTTCCTCCTTCCCTCCAATTTATACATTGAGCACGAGGTCATATGGTCTGGAATATCCCTTTGGTCAGTTTGGGTCACCTGTCCCTGCTGTGTCTCCTCCCAGCCTCCCAAGCACCCCCAAATTCCTTGCAAGCGTGGCAGTGTGAAAAGCAAAAAAGGTCTTGGCTCTGTGTAAGCCCTGCCCAGCAATAACAAAAACATGTCTATGTCTATTATGATCACTGTGTTCAAATCAAAAGCACAGCCTCATACCAGCCATCACTGTGAAAAAAATTAACTCTACCCCAACCAGAACCAGCACACCTGTACAATTTACCTGGAAGTAACTTCAGTACTTCAGGATTTGGTTAGACACATGGTACATGCAATAGTCAGGTTTACAGTGCATTTAGATAAAATTTATATGGACAGCACATTTCTATGAAAAAATACATCTGTATGTAACTGTAATATGTAGAGAGAATAAAGAGACAGTAGCAAGGTAGTCCTGGTAGGAAGAACCTTAGTCTGGATTGTCTCAATTGATCTGACAGAGTCAGAGAATTTGTAACCTCTCTACAACACAAGATTCAGAAGACAGTCTTATAGTATAAATGCCATTTGACTCAGGCTTATTAAATGTATGAAGCTGCATATCTTTTATTTAATAAAATAATTGAAAGATAAAACAAATCCATGTTTAATAAATATCTTCAGACTTCATTTTCTCTCATTTATCTTAATGGATAAAGTGACAACTTTGTTCTTTTCATCTCAAATCTGAAGTATTAATAAGCAAAAGGATTACAGCTTTTTAATTTTTTATGATGCTAAAATAGTTTTTCAGTACTGAAAAATAATGAGGGAAAACCCGTAGGATTATATAAAATTCCTGAACTATTGAAAAAATTATGAGCATTTCCTGATGTGTTTGACATCAGCATTTTGTGGAAGCAAATGAATGCATACATATGCAAGAGCTAAGTCTTCGAAATAGGTGACATTTCTGAATCTACAGAAAAGAGCTTGTACTAGTACTTTGAATTATATATTTTTTCTTTATTTTCATCTGCATTACAGGCAGTTTTGGCTGTTTTCAATAAATAGTTATGGTGCTTGACTCATAAAACAGAGAAATTGGAACATTAAAAAAGTATTTGCAAAAATATTTGTATGCTATGGAGTAATATAATTATTTAAATTACAAAAAGCCCTTCTATTGCATAGTGGAAAGAAGTGGATCACTTTAATAATGTAGACATAAGATAGGCATTGTTTATTGAAGGAAACTACCTACTGAAAAATGTATATTTTCACTCTAAGAGTTGCACATAGCTTTAAGCTCACCATGATGAGAGTGTCATTGAGAGATGGTAAAATTTCATATGGTAAAAATAATTAGATTTGCATGGCCTTGAGATCATCAAATAAGAGTAAAATTCTCTGATTTTCAGTGCCAGTTTCAGGTTGTTGACTTTGCGAAGACCAATTGTAACATTATCAAATTATAATAGAAGTACAGAAAGAATAGTAAAACATTCTAGATTTAACATTCATTATATTGTAGAGCATAAATAAAAATACCTTCATTACCAATTCAGACTTGAAATACTGGCTGGATGAAGTGCTTAGATATAATGTTTAATTATGGACTAAATATATAATATAGAAAAAAAGTCTAACTTCTCAACAACAGGGCTTCTTTTTTCAAGTGAAGGTGTTTTTAACATAAATATTATTTAGTAGACTTCATTGCAACTCAACTCACTTCTAATGAATCCCGCTTTCAGGTGCTCAGTTGGTCTCCCACCTTTACCACTACGTTTATAAGCTAGCAGTGAATGTAGTCTCTCGACTCTTTCCATCGCGACAGACCATCTGATTTAATGCTTGATGTGGATCACATGACCCCTTTCTAAGTTTTTGCGGGACTGTGTACACTGAAACATTAATTAGTAGATTAATTTTCCAAAACTGGGAACTACTGCTTGCTTTGCGTAATGTAAACATGTGGAATGAATATGGATTTTGCATACATGATTTCACTTCTCTATTTTCTCTTGGTTCTTGTGTTCTCATTTTAATCTATTTAATGATCATATGAATTCAGGTCTATGAATTGGGAAATCCTATTGAATTTTTTCAGAAGGAGAAAATAAATACAAATGGATTACTGCTGCATTTAGACAATGGGTTTTTTTTCTTTTTTAGTTACCCAATCTTAAGGAAAACTGAGTTGTTCAAATGAATTATTGAATATTTCAGGTGAAGGTCTTGTAAATATTTTTCTAGTTTTATTCTATGATCTGTCTTTTCTAGAGTTGCAGCACTAGCAACTCTCTTAGTGGTATTGTCAATTTAGTATAGTGTGTGTTACATTAATAAATATTTAACTTATTTTCCTTAATTGCTTAATGCGTATTAAAATAACAGTACCTCACTTAAGATTTAGTACAACCACTAAGCAAAATATTGAACCGCCATATCTAATTTTAACAAATAAAATCAAACAGCTATATGTTAGTATTACCACAACTTGAATAACCACATGTCCAATCTAAACCAGACAAGCTGAAAAATATAGCTTGAAATTGGCTATTGAGCACTTCCTTATTCCCCATTAATTTGAAAAAAATTTCTTCAAAGATTAGCCCTAGAATTAAAAGCATGGAAGGTTTCTCTACAAATTTCTGTTTACTTCCAAATGAAGTTTATTGAAGAGAAGTCAAGGCTTTTCTGTTTTGTTTGCATCTTATTTGTGAAAAAATGAATGCTGTGATCCAGCAGTCACTCCCACTGGAGGGCTGCTGATCTCCAGTAGCCTATGACAATTACCAGATGACCAGACATCAATTGCTTGTTGTCTTTCTTGTGGAAAATCAACTTTTCTATAAGCTGATCATTTCTTTTCTTCCCAAGCTATAAGGCTGCCGTGCGCAAACTGAATCAGTCACGTCAGTGCAGTTGTATAGTTAATACTTAATTTAGAATTTAAGTGCTGCATATATGCTTCATCTCTGTTGCATCTACTTTTTCCATAAAGTGATTTGTGCAATGTTTGTAACACACTGGGTCTCTTGTTCCTAAATGTGTCACAAGAATGGAAAAAACCCACGTTTGTATGTCACAAGAAAAAGGCAGCACCAACCAACCAACCAACCAACCAACCAACCAACCAACCAACCAACCAAACCACTCCTCAAACTCCCCTCCCTCACTCTGCTTTTATAGCTAGTGAGAGTGAAAACTCTTTTTCTGTGTCATAGAGGAGCAAAAACAGTGAAGTTCCCTTACTGCAGAGGGAATGCTAGGAATTGCAAAAGACTTTGTGTCTATCTTGTGCATGGGGAAGAATATAAATGTGCTGAATCAAGGTGCTCTTTATAATGTATTGACATTGGAAGTTTTTGGTCTTAGCATTAACTTTCAAGATTTATTTTTCTTTTTCTAAGAGTTTGCTCAATGAAAGTCCCAAGAGCAAAGTCTTTCTTTCCTCTTGCCTCCTTCAAAACAACTACACTTTGCTTGTGTTATTTTAAAGTATGTAAGAGAAATACCCAGCATAACCAAAACTATTTTAGAAAAGATTCTACCACTGGGGATCAATTTCAGCAGTGCTTTTCTGTTAGTGATTCATACATTTTGCAACAGGCAATTGTTTGTGAAGTTTGTTTGCATACCAGAAAGACTAACATTCCTTAAAGCTATTCCATTTTCCTTGTCTTTCATTTCTGTATTGCTACTATTGCATGTTGAGTGCAACTGATATTCTGTCATGACTATAATCACTAGTAAAATATGGCTATGCCAAGTATTTTTGATGAAATCAAGGGGATAGAATGAAGACATGCATCCAAAGGAATATAAAATAATAACTTGAAATTAACAAACTTGGAAAGTTTATATTTTACAGTCTGAAAAGAGTAAGCCCAAGGCACACATTTTTAATTTATAAAATTCATTGAGGCAGGAAGGACATTCAACGTGATTTCTCTCCTGACACCACAATCTCCAGGTGCTCAGATCCCTTCAAACTACAACTGCAATGCTGCCAGTGTGCACATGCCCCAGGCTTGGAAATATCTGAGTAAATTGGGCATACTCTAGAGATGAGCTTGCACATCAAGTTAACTGTGAGGTTTCATTATTTATTTGTGCCTGACTCGTCTTTGCTCAATTGCGTCCCATGCCTGCAGCCTTTGCTTCAGTTCTCCAAAGCTGACATACTTATCTATGGCTTTTAAAAATATACATATTTTAACCAGAAGGGGGAAATCAGGAACCTGTCCCTGGTTTCTAGTAGTTTTAAAAAGCAAGTGTGGGAAAAGTTGCAGAGATGCTTTAGTGCATTTGCTGCCTGCAAACAGGGAGGAGAAGGGTAAGAATAGTGCTCCATCCCACAGAGTTCTGTCTTATGTGTTTGATGTGCAAAAGGGTTTGATCTGTTGCCCTTTGCCAGTGGATGTGGCCATAGGAAGGGCTTCTGTGGAACTGCACAGAAGGCTTAGCAGTTCAGTATTTTAAGATATCAAATAAAAATGCTGTGGACATCGTAGAAATTCAAGTTCAGACTGAAGCTTTGTTGAGTGCCAGATCATGTGAAAATAAAATCACATACATACTCCTTTCCAGTAAAATAAACTGAGTTTTCATCCGCAGTCTAAAGATCCAGTGTAGTGATGTGCTCAAAATCATTAAACATACCTTTGATTAGGCAGCTCATCAGATTCACATGGCTAAAGCATGTCAGCTTTCAGCTTCTGTAACCACCAGCGTACCATCAATATTTTCAGCATCAGGTATTTTTGCTGTCTGACAGATGAAGAAATTCACAAAGGTACATAAGCAGAAGAATGAATATGAGGAACAGTAGAGTTAGAAAAAGTGGGATTCCCGTCACTATTATCTCATTGCATGTTTACTCAAATAAACAAGGAATAGCTTCCCATCTTGACCTTATGTCATAGCACAAATACCCACAGGAAGGAGATAGGGAAGGAAAGAAAGGGATGGGAAATGACTCAGCAGGCAGTACTGCCCTAAGTCTTAAGAGATGACCTTAAAATGCTGTTCACAATATATCTTGTTATCCCCAAATCTACACATTTCATTCATTCTGGAAATGGTAGGAACTAGGAAGATTTCTCTTTCCACATAGCTGCTTTTTTTTTTTTATTCCCTTCCATATAATGAATTGTTTAGCAGATGTCTTAATTTTTTTTTGGCTTTTGAGGAACGAATCTATAACACTTTTTCTAAGTGGAACTTTTTTTTTCAGTTTTATTTGTTCTATAATTTCTTTTCGTTTGTTTGGAATTTTTCTATTTGTTATCCATGCTTGATTTATAAATGTATCCACCCTAATAACTGAACTGTTAGAAGTATATGTTTACTATCCAATTCTGATAAGAAACTGTGGCCTGATAAACTGTAGGTCTTATTAAAGAAATACAAATATAAAATAGCACACACAGTCTGTGAATTAATAATACATTAAGATAAACTATTACAAAATTCCATATAATACAAAAAAAAAATTTAAAACAACTCAAGGGCGTTCAAAGACACACAGTTGGAGAGTTTAACCCTTTCTTCCCTGATTGCTGTGAACCTTCACTTTTAGTTGGCCAGGTCCTGTTGAAACAGAGAATGCTGTGCCTGGAGGGTTGCATGTTTCCTCTTTCCTTGGGAGTCCAGATGCATGTACACTAACTAAGATTCTAAAACTGAGATCAAAACCAGGAATCACCTTCTCCTTCGGGCACATGTCAGATTTTAAATGCTCATATTTTAGCAGACATGTCTCAGACAGTGTGGCTGCATAATTCTCCAATAGCATCATCCCAATAGCTGTCTTCTAGTGAACTGATTAGTTATGGCCTAGTAGAAACCTGGGCTTTTGACTCTGCAGCCTGGGATGGCTGCCCTTCCTTTATTGCTGATTTCCCTAGCACTGGCATTGGAAGATCTGTGCAAACCTGTTGGTTAGATGGATCTGTTTCTTCACACAGAAATTCTGTGTGATCATCGTGTGCTTGCAGAAATAGCATATCCTTCTACCTTATGCCAGCTTTTCTAGCTGAGAAATGCCACTTTGCAGCAGCTACTAGAAAAGGAGAGCAATAGGAATTCAAAATGCTGGAAACTTACCATACATGTTTTCACTTTCACAGCAGGAAACCTGGCTGTCGTGGCTGCTGTACTGGATTTATTAACTTTCCTTTGACCTCCATCCCAGAAGCCCTGAAGGTACCAAAACCTCTCCTGCTGTATTCCCAGTTCCTTCATGATGCCAAGACCGTTCAGAACTGAGCAGCACAGCTTTGAAAGGACTCATGGCTTGTGACTGGAATTTCAGAGGACAGAGAAGTGTCAAGTACAAACTCATTCATAGGAAGCTTCCACCTTCATAAAGTTTATAGCCACACCTGGGAAATAGGACTCCAACATGGACACATTTGACAAGGGCTACATCATGGTCCAGAAATAAGGAGAGAGAAATGTCTGAGTTTGAGATTGCTTCAAGTGAGTTTGTGTCCATATTAATTATGATAGACAAGCTTTTTTTTTTTTAAGACCACTTTTAATCCCCATTTTGTAATGAGTTGTGATTGAAGCAGAGTTGTTTGAATTAAGATTTATTAATTTCTGTCCCTTCCCACACTTTCCAGATCCTTAAAGAGACTGAATCCTGGAGTGAATTTTGTGAAAGTATCTTTACTTTCTAAAGCATCCTAAATTTAAATTGGAAGACAGGCAGTATTACGTAACATCAACTTTATGAAAAGTATGCAAAGTTATTTTTGCATTATAACAACTAGGTATACTTCTATCCTTTCTGCACTGCCAGCATGAGTTGGAGGAATGAAAGACACGAGATGTGCAGAAATTTTCCCCAAGAAAAATACGTACACATATAACAAAAGCAAAATCCAAGAAGATTTATAAAACTAATTAGTTTTAAAAAATCATTACTGAGCATAAGTAAATTTCCTCCTCCATACACACTGTGTTTTTAAATCTTGGCCTTTTTGCAAATAATTTTGAAGTAGGTGTATGTAGGAGTAAAATAAGTTTGCATTTGACTGCATAAGCCTAGCAGAAGCAGGAAATTATTTTGTTTAACTGATCTGCTAATTATCCACAAAAATAATAAAACTCATGCATTTGAAATACAAATTCCCCAAAGTAATCTTCTGGGGTTTAGGCCAATTATAGGCTCATTAGCATTTGTCCTCAGTCTCATAAAACTAAGGTGATAGGTAAGAAGAAGGAAAAAACTAAGAGACAGAGAAATCAGTAAAGCCAAAAAGTTTCTCAGATGTGTGTTGGACTTGCTCTGTCAAATTATTAATAATTCCCTGCCTTTTGTTCCCTTCCTCCCTGTCTCTCCACTAATTCTGATAACTGGTGATTATTTCTGTGGGAAGCCTAATGATGACAGAAATTATCTACAAAATCCCTCAGACCTCATACACTAGCAGCAAAATTAATGCTATGTAATAACCATTATTTCTCAGAGAATTGATGAAAAAATTTCTAAAGTTTTAATAAAAAAACACTGACTTCCCAGTAGATATGCAACTGGGATGAGGAGGTTAGCATTTTGGAAAAAAACACATATTATAAAAAGCTACAGAAAGAAAAAAATAAAAATTTAACTTAATAGTACTATTTTAGACTATTTTTAATTTTAGTTTAGTTGTTTTGTCAGTTTGCAGCAATCATGTGCCAGTTCAGAAGTACCTATCTTATTTGCTTAAGCTAACTGACTAGCTGTCTGTAGATAGGGCCTGGCAGGAATGAACCATTTTCACATCGTTTGATTTCAGTCTCTTAATAGAACGTAACATGTTATTTCCCTTCGCCAGTGAAATGCATTTAAAATTTAGGCCTGATCAAAGAACAGTTAACTCTAATGGACTTTTGATGCCCCAATTTTTTTTTTGTCTGCATGGCAGTTCTGTCTATAATTCTGTGGTACAAAATATCATGTCACTAAGGAGATAATCCCCCATATATTTGCTAAACCAAAACAACAGAACCTTATCTTTGCCTGAACATGGTATATGAAAAAAATAAAAGGGAGGGGAACAGAAACACAGTTAAAAAAATTGAGAATAAATTTCATCATGTGTCACAGAATACTTCAGGTGGCAGCTTAGTAGCTGACAACATAGCGTGCAAATAAGAGATTTGCTTTACAAAGGTCTGCAAAAAAAAGATACACCTCAGCTGAAGTTTGAAAGCTTCCCACATTTTTATGTTTAAAAACCCAATAAGGTTCAGATTTTGCTTATGTACTGGAAGTAAATGCCATTAAAAGCACAATTTCATACCTTTCTCCATTTGGAATCAAAGGTAGAATGTTTTGTAACATAATATGTTCACTAACTTCTGAGTAGAACCCCAAAATTTAGCTGCCAATGAGGTTCAAGAGGCAGAATGACTTTAATACCTCCCGATCGGGATTTGTTGAGAGTGATGCCAGTATATGATTTTCATTTCTCAGATATTTTGTTGACTGAATAATTCACTCTTAAATCTCTCTACCTGAAAAGTGAGAATTATTCTGCTTTTGTTGGTCTTCCTAAGTCTATAGAATTCAAGTCATGACTGACAGAGTCCATAGGGATGGGTATGTACTTTTTAAAAGATAGACAAGAATAAAAATAATTCACAGGTAAATTGCTGTGCACATAATAAGATCTCCTCAGTCTGTGGCCATTCTTAACTGAACTAAAATTCAGTTATGTAAAGGAAACAAATGCTTGCATGTGTTTAATATCTTTTGCTTTCCAGACACAGAAAAATTTAAATACTGTATAGGAACAGCTCCTCCCCTCTAAGTGAGCACTTCTCTTTCCTGAACACTCAGGAAAGTTGATCAGAATGGCAAACTCAGTTAGTTTAACAGTTTTAGCCCTTTATTTCAGAACTTAAGGAATTAATAAACTAAATCAAATCAGTGTCCACACAAAAATTTAGTGCAGATAACCAATCAATTTTAAGTTCACCCCCCAATTTAATTTAGATTGATTTTACTGAGTGTCACTGAAGATAGTAGACATATTATAAATCCCAGTTAAGAACCTGATCTGATATTTTCTGCTTATAGTGAAACAAGTTGTTCAGGCAGAAATCTTGATGCATATATTTGGAATGAATTCTGAGTGCTAAACTTTTAAGGGCCAAAATATTTTTATCCGGTTTGAAGACAAACAAACAGACAAAAAAAAAGGCAAGTCAAACCTTTCTAAGGCTATGAGACAATTTGAGACCATCTGAACATACAGCCTTGCTTTTTTTTATTTGCTTTGCTTTGTTTTTTAAATCTGAGTGTTCTTTAATCTCATATTAAATCAATACTTGCCTCTGTAAGAAAGGCCCTGAGTGTTTGCCACTCAGCTGAGTTCTATAGACTACACACTAGAAACGAAATTTAGAGTGTTACGAAAATTTAAACTCTAGAGTTCAACTTTTGCAGAAATATTCCTTTGCATATATAAATTATTTTAATTAGAAGTAACTATCCTCATTTTGATTTCCTATGTGGCCTTTCCCTCCTGTTGAAAAATCAATATTTCTACCAGATACTATAATGTAAAAATAAATATTAAATACTATAGGATTCAGTCTTTTGCTTACTAACTTGAGAACATGAAGACATGTAAGGGTAAGCTGCCAACTTGCAGATGTAACTAAAGTAGAGGTTTCTTTCCTAGTTTTTTAAGTGTGCTGTAATTTAATTATTTAAATACATGAGTGGGAGATGGAGTTGTACATATCTCTAGCTCACACTGCAATACAGAAGATATAATACTAAATTCATCCATGATTAATGCTCTAATTATCACTTTCTGTCATCTGTAATATAGGACTGGATATCTGTTTAAGAGGGAAAAAGAGTGATTGCATCCACATAGCAGAGGTAATGCTAGAAAACGCATGGATCAGCAAGAAGATGGAAGGAAAATAAGGAGGCTGTGCTATCAGGAAAGAGTTTCCTACAAGAGAAAAAAATATGGGCTATAGCCTTAGAAATTATGCCTCAGAAATATGACCTTTAATTGCATAAATAAGAATATTATATTTTCACTGAATTTAAGGAACTTCAGGAATGTGGTAGGATTAGAAAAGTGAAATAAAGATGGGAAAAATGAGACTAACTACAGGTATCTTTCCAGCATAACAGTTTTTATATATCTCCAAATTTTCATCAAGCTCACAACACATCACATAACCAAAGACACCATCTCTGCAGTGTTATTGAAAATTTACACATTTGGTCATTTGGTATTCTTCGGTCAAAAAGAGAAAGCATGGAAACTTTTATAGAAAACTCAATCCAATCTTCACAAATTGTATTAATTAAAAGAAAAAGGAAGAGTAACTAACTTGGGAAAATATTCGCTATTAAGGAATATACTGTTATTAAAAGAAAAAACAACATAATAATTAAACAAAACAATCATTAAACAAAAATATTAATTTATCCATGCTCAGATACTCAAATTTATGTAACTACTGCTGAAGAAGTTTTTGAAGAACCAGAGAAAATTTAATAATGCAACACTTTGGATCCAGTGAAAAACTCCTATTAAAATAATTCTTGAAAATAGAAATTCTTCACTCAAATTAAGATGTATTTGAGTAATCATTGTTCCAACAATAGAAGGATGTAAGAATCAGGAAATATTAAGGCTTGAATAAATGATGTTTGCTGCTGATGATCTTTTTTTAGTTCTGCTATTTAGGAACATTTCAACAGAAAGTATTTCAGTTTAAAGAGAAGGCCTAGTATTATTTCAGTTTTACTTTACTAGGATGGTGAAGGCCTCCAAACGTTAAAGTAGTAGATAATAAAGTGCTTTCTGCAACCACAATATCGTTCAGAAGTACCAGTAATCATTATGAATTTATATTCCCTGTGCTCCCAGTGTATGAAATATGAATTTTATCTAGCAGAACAATATTCATCAGAGTGGTATATAATCATCTTTACTATCTGCCATAAACTTTGTATGAAATCACAATGTTTTTTAAAAAAGTAAAAGAACGTATAAACACTCTGCAAGTTTTTTACAGAAAGCTCAGAAAGCTAGGAGTACTCACCTAGCCTTGACTGCAGAAAGGTTATAAAATATAAAGTGCAATTGGAGACTAAAAGGGAAAGGACAAGAAAGGATTTTTTGCTCCTTTCCCTTTTCCTGGATTCACTAAGGACATATACATTGGTACATAGCCAAGGAGAAGACATCTGAGCCAATCAATGGCATATAAACATATTTACACAATATTTGTTGAACCTGAGGCACTGACTGAGGGCTCCTGTGGCCCAGCATGGAATCTAGGTCTCACTGCTTCCTGTTCTTCACTGGTCCTCTCCCATTGCTTTGTAGAAATCCAATCCTACTGCACTGTGAGATGTTCCTGGGGAGCACCTCCACGTGATCAGCCTTCACACCTGAGGCTAAACCTGCTTCGGAAAGCAGACTCACCAGTTCATTCCCCTGCGCTCAAATTCCACCACTACTACGAGAAGTAAAGTATGTGTTCCAAGGGCACACGGATTCAGCCCAGACAATAAACTGTTAGCATTGTCATTTCCCAAAAGACCATGGTAAGGCAACTTTTGAAATTTCCCCACACTGTAAACAGACAGTGTGAGGAAATTTCAAACCCTTGACGTCTGCATAAGAGAATACATCCTGAGAATACTTGAGACAGGGTTAGTGACTGGTAAAACCTCTGAACTTTTAACAGATGATGATGATGATGGATGAGTGGAAGATGATCTAGAAGATCGGGAATATGATCTGGATGTGTGGACAGAGTAATGGCTGGTGGGAATGGACTCATTGTGCAAAGCAGCAACAGAGTGAGAACTAATTTCAACCATGGATTATAACAGGCAATCCAGTGCTGTCAAATCTATTCCGTTTGGATTGTGTATGATGTCTTTGGTTTCAAAACAGCTTGATACACTTCCTGTGATGATAAGGGTTTGTGATGCAAGGCTTATTCCTTGGGAAAAGAAGATAATGATTGTATCAGCACCCAGGAATGCATTAGCACTGAGACTTTATTCTTGGATTCTTAAAGCTGTTCAAGAAACATCTCACATTGCAAGGTTATTCTGCTTTATGAAAAACTGCCAAAAATAATGCAAAAATAATTGCAAGTGGTTGTTCTAAAAGGAACATAATTTTTTTATGCTTCTGAGATCTGGACTCTATTTTCTGCAGAAGTGTCTCAACATGACCACTAGGGCCTAGGGCCTGACAATATTTTCTCCTTTTATAGCCTAGCAAATACCCTTACAGTCCACCATATCCCATCACTCCAGAAATATTAACAAAGGAACATTTTTAAATGAAAGATACATGAAACATGCATGCTGGGAAATGGGGAACAGTGCAGGGTAGAATATTTCTAGGTGGAACTATGCATAAGGTGCTTATCAATTTAGTTACTAACTATTGTGCTATCCCACAGAACGTAAAAGAAATGTCTTTGTAAGTAGAGCGAATGACAATGTGTCATTAGTTTCAATCCTGGGAGTATGGAAGTCCACCCTTTCCTATTACCTCTGAAAATTTTGATATAAAATCCTTTGTCAAATATTTGAGTACATAGTTCTTCCTCTCTCCAAAAGCCCTTGTTCTCTAGGAACAGTGATGAGAACTATTATTTTCCCAATGGCACTAAA
Source organism: Aleadryas rufinucha (assembly GCA_013397815.1). Lineage (NCBI taxonomy): Eukaryota > Metazoa > Chordata > Aves > Passeriformes > Aleadryas > Aleadryas rufinucha. The sequence goes on from VZTH01005791.1 coordinate 26,870, forward strand.
AAATGAGCTGGAATGGTTATGGCAGAATATATGTAATGGGGAGGAAGGATAAATGGGGGTCAGATGGTTCCAGAATGTGTAGAAGTTATCAGTTTTTAATTTTGCTTTTTTTTCTTTTTATCAATTATTATTATTTTCAAAGTAGAGGAATGTGAAGGATTCTGGACACAAGTTTTTTTATCAAAGCTATCCAGGGANAGGGACATGGTATTGGGAGCATTACAGATTAGAATAAAGAAATAGGGAATAAGGGTCTGGAAAATTAGCTTATGGAAGGACTATTCAGATCAGCTGCTGGGAAGCAGGAATAAAAAATCCAAATGCAACTAAGCCATTCTGGTTCAAACTTCGTTAGAAAATTATTCACAAATAAATGTCACCAAAAAAATAAAATCTTATGAAGCCTTTTGCATTGAGATTTCCTCACTGATCACTTCATTCAACTAGTCTTAGCATAAAACAAGTTACTTTTCCATCTGTCTAATGTCTAGACTTCTAGAGGATTATTATTAATAATACTATTTTAAAATGTGTATCTGGATTTGTTCAGGACTGAAAGCAGTATATAAGTTTTAAATTTCAACACCTCCATTGGTATCCTTCATGTATCTTCTGGACTATCACAGTTTCAAATTTCAAACACTAATCTTTTACTTAATTCTGCTCAAACACTGTTTCTGTTATCTGAAAAACTGAGACCCAACTGCTGTCCTGGAAAACGACTAAGCATTATTATCCCCATAGAATTCTAGCAATTGTGTCATGTGGAAAGGATCAAGGTGGGGAGTTTTCTGCATGCTTCCAACTTTTTGCTTTAATAGCAATGAAACATTGCTCTTTAGATGTTTAGCATTATATACAGAAGTGAATCTGGGATTCTTTTGTAGATCACAACTACTGTGTAAATCAGGTGCTGTGAATCTTTCCCCAGAGAGGTTTGTTTCAGAGGTTTATATACGAGAGTATAAACTTCTAAGCATTGTAGTGTTAGGCACTTTAACATTGCCCCCCACTCTCCCCCCTCCCACCCCCCAGTTCATTAAGTGCAGAGCAAAACTGAGAAAAAGCTAATGAAAATTGATGCAAACATGAAAAAATGGTAGCAAACAAAACTGAGATCTTGCTATAAATAGCATCATTTCACTCAGTAACATCTTTGTCACTTTAGAATTAAAATGTTCATCTGCTGCAAAGCCATTCTCAAAGTAACAAAACCAGTGTTTGGTCTTTTACCATCTGGAAGGGAATAACAATTTGTTCCTCTATCTTATCTCATGGATTACTTCTGTGCATACTTCATTGGAAACAGTTAACACTTTCAGTCAAAGCTCTGTTAACCTACTGCCCAGGGATTTAATGAGTTTGAGTTTCCTATAACCTATTTTCTCACTCTCTTCCTCACATGATACTAAATATGTACATCTTTCAAACTCTTCCTAAATATTTGTTTGGCTTAGAGGTGGTTATAGTCATGACAGCAGGTGGAAGTCTTCTGGGCTTTGATACTACTACCATCTGCCTCAAGTAAGAACAGTTTCTGAGATTGTTCACTTATTCGTGCCATAGCAGCAAGCCAATTTTGGATAAATATTCAGAGAAGGCAGCTTAAGTGATATGCCTGTATTTCACTCACTGATTTTGATTGAAACAGCAGGTATTTTCAAGAAGCAAATAGCAGAATGATGTCCAGATTGTGCTTTTATTGTTTTAAGTGAGTTTCCAAAAGAATAAAAGTCTTCTGCTAGTCTGGAATGTTATAATAAACAAACAGCCTCTTCACAATGATTTGGCTCCAAACTTGACTGAAAAACTGAAAGCAATTCTGAATGAGTGAGCAGCTGAAATTTAATCGACAAACAAATTCAGCCACCATGTGAATCCAAATGCTGATCTGTATACATCTGAGGGTTAATTAGAATATACGGAATAGAATGACATGAATGATATAGGAATGGCTTGTAATGTCAGTTGTTGAAAATTAAAAAGAATAGAGTAAAAAATATTTATGACAAATACAGCTATCGAAAAGTAGTAAGTTAAAAACTTTATTTGAAGACTGTCAGAGATGAGCATAGTTTAAGGATTCAGAGAGGTTTGTGCACGTCAAAGGTGATATATCCCAGAAAACTAATTTATCTTTCTGAGGTAATTTTAAAACCACTAAAAACCTGAAAACATAGAGTCATTGCCTTTTATTTGTATAGCAGCTAACATCTGAAGGACTCGGGTTCCTACAGTAATGTACCTACAAAAATAACTTAGATATAAGTGATATGAATAGCAGAAATTTCTGGCTTCTGTGTGCAAATAGCAGAGAAAGAGACTAATTCAGTACAGAGCTCCATTTTTGCTTTGTATACTCTTGTCTCAAGTTTTTAAGTTGTATTTTATTTTATTTGCTTGTTTGTAAGTTTGTTTAATTTTTATTTGCTCTTACACTGCTTCTACATTGCACCTAATTCCAGCTGAGTTCATGAGCTAGATATCCATAAGAAGGCTCCTGGGCATCTAGGAGCCTACATGTGAATCCACTAACAGGTTTTACCTTACAGAATCCTCAAAGAGTATTTCAGTCCTTTTTTGTCCATTGATGCAATCTACTTATGCTATGCTCTTACACATGGAGATGGAACATTTCAGTGTTTGGGGGATTAGTCTGGGGTTTGGGAACTGAGCTTTCAGTTTCTTCCTTGATCCTGTTAATATCTGAAGCAAAGCAGTTGGTCTCCCTGTGACCCAGGGGATTAAAATAATCATCTGGATGCTACACTCCAATCTTTTCATATTTAAGTGTCTCAAAGAATGAAGCTATTATATTGTGAGGATAATTCAGCATCAGATAGGAAGCATCTAACATTTCAGAAGAATCTGATGATTTCCTGCAGAATTTTTTCATGCTATAAGAAAGGATGCAGACTTCCCTCATAAAGCTTACCTTCTCCTATCCCTCTTCCTCTGGAAATAACATTAAGGGAAGTGCTCGCGGGAATTCAGTGTTAAGACAGAAAACAAAATGGTGAGCAGAAAAATTATTTTAGAAAAAAAACAAACCTTTCTGTTACTTACAGTAAAACAACACAGAAAGAAAGACAGTTATGAGAAGACAGGCTTTGTAGCACAAAGTTAGAGGGTCCCACTGTGTTTCAAGCTTTCTAATCTATTGTTCTGTTATGGTAACTCAGGACATGAACAGAATTTGTAGTCAATCTTCACAGAGAACATGCTGATGTTCTGCCATATATAAGCACTGTCCCACTTTTCATCAGAAAGTGAGCAGCAGTTTTTTTGGATTACAGTACCTCTCCCCTAAAATAATTTTGCTGCATGTCTGCCACGTAACCGAACCACAGAAGTTCCTATGTGATGTGATGATAGTCAATTTAAAGGAGAAAAAAAAAAAAAAAAAAGAAGAGACGAAGCCTAAGCTGTAAAAACAATCCACTTTATTTTGTCAGGGTCCAAATACTGTCCACTACATGTGTACAGCTTGGTCATTGCAGCTATATGCAGTACACTGGACAGCATGGTGCAGGGTAAATCTACCTCCCTGTCATAGCATGATTATAACTTTTGTTGTCAAATTGCAAACTGCCTTTCAGTAATCGAGTATAGGTGACAGTAGTAAACTGCCTGAAAGACCAAGGAACTCAACACAAGCTGAAAAAGCATCCTTAGTAAATCAGGATGTAAATCAGTAAAGCCATGAGCAGTCACTGGGCCAGGTAGTTGAAAACTAACTTAAGTGTGTCTATGTATTTTCCATTATACATTGAAATCATCAGTCTACTCATTCAGAAGAAAAGAAATATACATTATGGTTTCTAGGAGGATAAAGTTTACTTTGTTCCATTTGTTACTTTGTTGTCTTAGCACCAATAAATAACTAGCACTGCTAAAAAGCAAAAATAATATGTTGTCAATGTGTCATTTCTATATTCCCTCTGAAGAAAATTTTTCAAATCACTGTGCTCTCTCAGTCTGCTGAAGCATAAAATTAAGGAATGGTTTGACAAAACATTCATCGTAAGTTGGAGAATAAAGCAAAATCTGATGGCTTGAATTTATTGGATTTTCTTTAAAAAAATTGCCACTCAATAGATTTCAAATTAAAATAACCCATGTTTTATATATGGAGCTAGCTCCAAAGACCAAATGAAAATAAAGTTTAAGGGATCATATGTTATTTTCATTTGTGCTGTCTGGTTTAGTATCTGCTAGCTCTCTCTACTATTTTTTAAGTGTGCTGGCTAATTGCAAACAAATCTCAGAAAGAGAAGGAAAGGTATTAATTTTCTATTAGGTTTCTCTGAACAGGCAAGGGGAAATGGAAAGTTGCACGCTGCAGAAATTTTGCTTCCGGAATTTCTTCCTGATATATGTCAAGCAGTACATACAGAGTTCATCCCTGAAACAAAAACAGAGGGAAAATATGTTCACATGGGTGCAATTTTTGACTTAAAAACTTACTTAAATGTTTACATTGCAGTCTTTTGCAGATCAGACATTTGTTGTGCAATATGCAGTCCCTTAGAATTATACCCATTTAAAACATTACTCTTTAGAATAGCATCAGTCTGATTTAACTTTCATAATTGCAGGTCTCAGTAACATTTCATGTTTAACTGACTTGTTCTTAATAGCACCATGTTCAGTAACAGATTGCAGTGTGGATTGCTCTGCTGCTCTACAGCCAGTTAAACACTGATTAGCTCACAGCTGAAAGTTTTTAATAACATTTGCTCGTTTGGTTCTAATTTCAAGAATAAATAAACTGTGTGATTTCAACCCAATTATTTGCTTTTTTTTGAAATATCTTAATTGGTTTAGAGAGATTAATGTATTGGTTAATTGAAATATTACTTCATATTAACAATTCTATCAAATGCCTTTCAAGGCATTATTATGCCATGAAAAAAACAAAACAAACCAGAAACTAAGCAAACATTTGCGGAATGTATATTTTGTATTCTACAGGATCTTTACCGTTATTCCTAGATTATCTGAACTTTATAAGCACCTTTCGTCCAACCCATGAAACCCATGGTATGTTTCATATAAGCAATAAGAAATCTGAAAATTATTATATTCCTAGGTTTTCAGAGGTCTCTTATTAGTTGTTGCTAACTGATACAGAAGCTTTTTTTGTTGCCCACCTATGTATCTGTGCCTGTTTCTGAGATAATTAGATTCCAAAATAAGTGTGGTTATATTTATGAATGCTAGGATCCTGGGTTCTGATCCTACAAATAAATGTGCAGTGTTATACACACCTACTGATGTGTAGCTCAAGAGGGCTTCTGAAGTGCATTCCATACTGCTAGTAGAATGAAAAGTCAATGTAGTGCCAACACTGCCCCAGGTTTTTGGCTACCTGGATCTCTTGTCCCTTCTGCAAGTATGGCTAGGTCAATACATGTACCAATTTATTTTCTCAGGTTCAAAGATGCCAGTGGTTAAAAGATATCAGTGGTTTATCTAAAAAGAAAAGGTGTGAGCTTCACATACAGTTGCAGTAGCAGAAATTTGTTAATGTTGTCTTTCAAAGCAGCTGCAACTCCAGAGTTACTGTAACTCCATAACCATAGAAAAAATCCTGAGTCTCAGTGTCGTCCATATCAACACAGATAACCAGGATTTTTTTTCCTGCAGATAATTTTATATCTTATTAACTTGACTGACCTGAGTGATTTCTTGATTTCCATGCAAACACTTATAGTAGGAAGATATTTCGGGTATCTGAAAACTTTGTTTCACTGTTCCCAGAAGTGTAATTGCTTCACACAAAGATGTATTTCCAACAGCTTTAATCTACTTAATTCCAGAGAATGAGTGTAGGGGAATGGCATCAGCCTGGTCATCCTCTGCCTAGCCAGTGCCCTACATTCAGAAATACCTGCTAAAGTCTCCTGGGAAAGCTAAATGCTTGGCTAAGAAACAGGCAAAATTTCTGTGAGCTCTTTAGTTAATGACATCTGATACGATCAAAAATGAAGGATGAACTTCTTCATGCTGCATAATTAACACTATAATTTCCATTGAACTTCAAATATTCAGCAATATGAAAAGGAGATAAGCAGATATTATTTCTCTAATATGAATATACCATTGGGTTTTCACAAGTACTTTCAACCTTAAAATGTTTTTACCTCTCAGTGTGAGGGGGCAAAAAGCAGAAATGCATTAACTAAATCTATATGAAAAAGCAAACAACAAAAAAGTGGGAGAAACTGCTGATTGTGGTTTGTGAGTGCTGAATATTTATTACTAAGCAAAAAATTAATAAATATCATAAACAAAATCATCCCCTGAGGAGAACTTATGGAAGAAGGAATAGAAAGTCATAACTGGAGAAAAAGGAGAGGCTGAGATATAGAAACTGATAAAAACATTTAATCAATTGCCAAACAATGAGACCAGTTTCCAGAGCAATTTGCAAGCACTGATTTAGGTAACTGTTACATAACTCAGTAGCTATTTAAACTGCAAAAAATAGAATGAGAAAGGATTAGGAACTGATTAGTAAAATCGAAGTAATATAAATTATACATATCACAATTAAGCATCAATTCAATTATCATAACAAAAGAAATCTTGTCAACTGACAAGCATAAGAAAAGATTGAAATATCTCTCACTGTCTTCAAGAAGATGAAGCACATAACTTATTTCTGTTATTAAACTGAAACTATATAGTTGCTAATTTATCGACTATATGTTTACATGATTTCAGTATGTATTAAAAAAATATGTATAATTAAACATATTTCAGTACATGTTTAAAAATCTCAAGGGGATATACAGATAATTTTAAAATAACATATTAATACAAAAACTATTTTAAAGGCAGTATAATCTGAATCTAATTTTTCTATATACATCCCTCCAAAGAACACTCCCATCGTTCTTAGTAGCATACTAATATCACTGTTGAGGTACAGAGGCAGTGAGGCCAAGAATCTCAAAAATAATCAGATTTCTACAACAGGATTAAATATGTCATTTAAACATGGCCAGTTTCTCAGTCTAAAGGTTTTTATTCAAGTTCATGATCTCAAGCTTTGCTATTGCCAGTATAAAGAGACAGACACTTACAGGTCAAGCTCATCTCATACTAAAGGAAAAGTCTGAAATAGGTCAGATGACTCACACCTTAACAACTTTTCTTCTCTGTTGACTGTGATCTTTCAGATATGTATGCTTGGTTTAAGTCTAGTAGCCACCACCATTAGCCCAACTGTTAGGAATACATAGAAGCACAGAACATATTATCTTCCCCAAAATCTTTCCTCAGAAATGCAAAAAACCCTGAAACTCAAGTAAATCACAAAACCAGACAAACAATCCCAAAAAACCAAGAACAAACAAGCAAACAAAACAGAATGAAAAGCATCTTTACAGCTGAGGCTTCTTTCCATTTATCAAAATAGAGAGAAGAAAGAATAAAAAATGAAGAAAATAAAAAAATCCTGAGGCATTCTAATATCATACTTATAGTATCTTTACTACTACTCTGCTACTATGATTTTATTTTAATTATTGTTGCTGCCAATTTTATTTTTTTATAACAACAAGAATTTTGTTGTTAAAACATAAGAGCTTTTTATTAACACTCATAGTTGGTATTGAGTGTATTTATTGAAATTTTAAATAAAAATGAATCATATATAATATGTGAATGCCTGTGTACAAAACTAAACATGAAAGAAGCCTGTAGCCAAACACAATATAATACATGCCCAGGTTTATGCAATGTTTCTTAGTTCCCAAGACAAGACCACGTTAAACACAGTGGGCTTTTTGGCTCGTCTAGAGCAGGACAAGACCTCAACTACCTTCAATTTTGCTTTAGTGTTGAAACTGATGGAATTTGATCCTTTATGTGTCTCTTCCAATGAGTTGTTCCATGATTCAATGAATTAATTGCATGCTTTCATTGGTTATAAAAGAAGCATGACCACATCAAATTATACAAGAATCTTTTCAAAATAACTCTTAGCTTCTTTATCACGTGTTCTCAAAAGTTTATTCTTTTTGAATCCAGATTTTCAAGCTTTTTCTATAGCCATGAAGGTTAGAAATGTGTTTTTGTTAGAGAGAAAGGAAAATGTTTCTGGTATTGAAAACCCTGTGATTTTTGCCAGACTAACAGAAAACTGCTTGGGAAGAGGGGCCTGTGAACCATGTTGGACTCCTCTCTACCCAAGTAAAACCTTTATCTTGCAAGGGGTTTGCTCTAGAAGTCGTAGGCACTGTTGGCACATTGTCAATGGCTAATAGTATGGTGTATTCCAGTACTTAAATCTCCACTGCAGAATCCCACGATATCTTGAACACTCTTGATCACAGGAATGAGATGGGAATCAAATGAGAAAAATATCACTCCCAGAAATGCAAAATATTTCATTCAAAAAGAGTGTTTTGCTACTGCAGGACATAACAAATGAATAAAAATAATATATAGATACACCAAATATTTAATGAAAGAAATAAAATCAGAGTGTCTGTTTTTTGGGTGTTTTTTGTTTTTTGTTTTTTTTTTTTTTGCTTGTATTGACTTAGACATAAAAGTAACAACAATTAAATTCTTAATGAATTTTAAACTTTGACTTGGCCAGCCTGGAAGAGATTAATCTCACTGGAGTTTTAAATGTTGAGTTGAGGCGACATGAAAACCTTCTTATGTGTCCCGGAGGAAATCTCAAAATCAGCTTAAGTTTATTATAAGAGGAACTAACCTCAGGACAGACATGTTAACTTATTTTCTAACCACATCATTTACTAGCATGATGGAGTCTCAGTGCAAGACTAGAAATCCTTGGAATTGCGAAAAGATCTAAAATCAAGTCTTCAAAAAATTCTTCCAGGATGCTAATGTGCAGTCGGTCTCAAGGTGTGTGGCAGCATCCTGACTTCTTGCCAGTGACTGAGTTGGTGGGTATGCTCACACAGCTGGTATTCCCTTTGGTGCAGAGGGTACCTCAGTAGCACTTGGACTGACCTTCCCCATGTGCTGTTTGGAAGACATGAAGGGCAAATATATGCCCCTCTGCTCCTGAATCGACTCTCAAGACGCAGGACAGCATAGCCAGCCTCATAAGTTCTGTTTACCAAAGCATCAGCTTTCACACATATAAAAGTGAAAGATGTGCTTCAAGTGGCATAGGAAGAGCACTGAAAGCCAACCAAGTTATCTGGAAATGAGATATTCAAGTTGTCTGGGAAAAAAACCAAACCAAAACCAACAGGTTAAAAAGCCTCTATATCAATCAGGAAAGAAGTGGAAGAAGTGGAGCACAAAGGATATTATCAATAATTAACAAACATATTTCAATGGCACAGGCAGCAGACCAGAAATCAATTTTTTACTTCTGTTAGTGCCAATTTAATATTTTTTTTGAATCCACAGATTTTGCATTATTTCTGGGCATGCATCAAAATTTTCGTTGCATACCAAAATTTAACACCAGCTAGCCCTTTTAAGAACACTATTAAAATCATATCCTTGCTCTAGGTGTTAGGTACCCCAAAGTGATAAATGTGCCTCTATTTTTAGCACTTATAAAAACATTTTGTAAACAAGGTTATGTCTGGGAGCTATTTGTGCAAAAGACATGCAAACTGGCTGACCTCAACTTCTTTCGTGAGAACGTTGTTGAATGCTGGTGAAGTGAAAAATTGAGAAAAATGCAAATGCTGTAAAATATTTCCTTACATCTGCTTGAACCAACAGCAGAGACTTCAGCGGCTAAAGTATGTCTGCTATCACTGAATGCCAATGGGAATGCTCTGTGATTTGGTTGCACTTGTGAAATAAAATTTAAATTTTTGGGTTAAGGGATGGATTCTATTTTTCTTTTAAGACAAGATCCCAGTTATGAATTACTTATAGCAACCCTGACATCTTAGCTCCACAAGGCATAATTCTGCCTAGACCCTTTTCAGTGCTGATATGCAACTCTTAAGAAATGAAAATGTTTTTATTATAACAGCCACAACACAGACCCCTAAACCTCTATCTACACTTCTTTCTAGATTACACAATCTCTTTCTAAGTCGAAAGGTATCTGCCAGTGATTCTGAAAAAGATGGAAAATTGCATCCTGGGGTGCATAAAACTCAGTGTAACCAGCTGGTCAACAAAATTGATTATGCCTCTCTGTTGATGTGTCTTCATTTTGAGTAATGTGTGCAAGTCTGGGCCGCACAATTTAAGAAAGATGTGAAGGTCCTTGAATGTGTCCAGAGGAAAGCAACAAGGCTGGTAAAAAAGCTGGAAAGAATGTCCTATGAGGGGCAGGTAAGGACACCAGGCTTGTCTAGTTTGGAAAAAAGGAGGCTGAGGGATGACTTCATGGATCTCCACAACTTCTTGAGGAGGGGGAGGAGAGAGGGAGGTGCCAAGCTCTTCTCCCTAGTATCCAGTGATAGGATATGTGGATATGGTTCAAAGTTTGCCAGGGGAGGCTTAGACTGGACATAAGGAAGCATTTCTTTACTGAGAGGGTAGTCAAACCCTGGAGCAGGTTTTTTAGAGAGGTGGTGAATGCCCTAAGATTGCCAGTGTTGAAAAAGCATTTGCGTAATGATTAAATTACGTGCTTTAACTTTTGGACAGCCATGAAGTGGTAAGACAGTTGGACTAGATGATCATTATTCCATTCCAACTGAAATACTTTATTATATTCTAAATAATACTAAGGAATATGATTAAGTTGTCCATAGTCACTTATGCTCTGGCATCTTTGACAAGAGTATTCATCTACATCAACTCATTTGCCTAAAATTGCATGATGTACATGTAAAAGTTATACAAGGTTATAGTTAGTACTTATTTAGGTCAGCACTACATTTTCACCTCAGGTACACATAATCTGACATTGTCAGTAGATTTATAACATTAAAAAATAATTTATTAAGGTAATCTAAGATTGTAAGTCTATATACAGTATTAGGTTTTCGTGCTTTGAGATGGTCTCAGTATCTAGTGTTTCAAAGAGCTAAAAAGATTTTACTGTACACAGTAGACAGTGTAAGAGACTCATTTGTAACAGAGAAGAAGGCACACTTTGAAGGATCTGTTGCATAATTAGAAAGAAATATGATATCATTATTCTCAAGTGACTGGAAGTTGTATGTTCTTGTTTTCAGGAGGACACTGGTTCAGGTTTTCTGTGAAAGACTATTCAGGAGTTTTTGTATAAATTGAATGAAATCATCATGCTTGAGACAATGTTCTTTCATATTTGTCCATTTAGATAAAAGATTCAAAAAGTATTTGAAGGAGACGGACAATCAGAGAGACACACAAAATAGCTACTTTACCTTTGCTTTTATAGAAAAAAAAATTGTTTTATTATATGCAAACTGAAAAGTTAAGCCATATAAGATGATACAGTAACCTTTTTTTATTTTGGCTGCACTACTGATCATTCAGGCCGAAGGCATTGTAAGATGAACCAGTGATGTCTTGATGACTGCAATGGGAAGCATCACTTTCAAAAAATCTACTCTGACAGATAAAAAGGGAATTTTTTTAGCCCTTCTTAGTGTCCATTTGTCAGCATATTGAAAAATTTCCTCCACACTGCATTTTGACGAGTTCTGTTTCTCTTTAGCTATTGCAGCTCTGTTGCCTTCACCAGGATTATATGACCAATAAGGATTTGAATTATTATTTATTTCCTAGGACCTCTGGCCAGGAGATAAGTGCAAAATCCTTGAAGAACTGTAAGGCTGCTTTTTTTTTTTT
>VZTH01005791.1:38691-74288 GCA_013397815.1 Aleadryas rufinucha
ATGGCTTAAATATTTAAGAATACTTAAAATTAAGAATTTTGAGTACTATTTAGAATATATATATATTCTAAATACATATATGCATATTACAGTACATTTGTGGTTCCCAAAATAAGTCAATTTTTATTTTTCTTATAGGGCTAAATTATACATTTTGTTTACTTGTTGCAATCAGAGAGGAAAGAAGATAGCAAAATAAACACTCTCTAATTGAACCATTTTTATCAGCATATACCTGTAGGCTTACCCTGTGTAGACTATGAAATCTAATCTTATTATACAAAATGACAAATGAAAAACCTGAAAAGCTAAGTGTAGAAGATATTTTCTGTATTAAGGGAGTGGAGATGATGATGGGAGGAGAAAGGAGAGAAAAAGGCAGGGGAAAAATGCTGTAGGAGGGAAAGATAATTATAGTGTGTAGACAGTGAAGGAAATGTCAAAAAGCATACTATCAGTCCAAGATTAATAATTGTAGTTTAAAAAAATCCAAACAACATCTATCTTTTTCTTCTCCTTGGCTTATCACTGCTAGCTACAATGAGTTCTGATTATTTTCTTAATCTGGAAAGAAAAAAAAACCCAGCATGTTTATACCCTTAATCTGCAAAGAAAAGGAGGAAAAAATACTTACATTTCCCTTCTAAAAGAGAGGCTAGGCAAGGTTGGAAAGTGGAAATAGAACAGTCATGCTAGTACAAGGTTTACTGTGTTAAAAAAAAGTTACTTACAGCAACATTTGGGAAAAGTGTAGCAAGNGATATTTTAAAATGGCTTAAATATTTAAGAATACTTAAAATTAAGAATTTTGAGTACTATTTAGAATATATATATATTCTAAATACATATATGCATATTACAGTACATTTGTGGTTCCCAAAATAAGTCAATTTTTATTTTTCTTATAGGGCTAAATTATACATTTTGTTTACTTGTTGCAATCAGAGAGGAAAGAAGATAGCAAAATAAACACTCTCTAATTGAACCATTTTTATCAGCATATACCTGTAGGCTTACCCTGTGTAGACTATGAAATCTAATCTTATTATACAAAATGACAAATGAAAAACCTGAAAAGCTAAGTGTAGAAGATATTTTCTGTATTAAGGGAGTGGAGATGATGATGGGAGGAGAAAGGAGAGAAAAAGGCAGGGGAAAAATGCTGTAGGAGGGAAAGATAATTATAGTGTGTAGACAGTGAAGGAAATGTCAAAAAGCATACTATCAGTCCAAGATTAATAATTGTAGTTTAAAAAAATCCAAACAACATCTATCTTTTTCTTCTCCTTGGCTTATCACTGCTAGCTACAATGAGTTCTGATTATTTTCTTAATCTGGAAAGAAAAAAAAACCCAGCATGTTTATACCCTTAATCTGCAAAGAAAAGGAGGAAAAAATACTTACATTTCCCTTCTAAAAGAGAGGCTAGGCAAGGTTGGAAAGTGGAAATAGAACAGTCATGCTAGTACAAGGTTTACTGTGTTAAAAAAAAGTTACTTACAGCAACATTTGGGAAAAGTGTAGCAAGCTTGTTTCAACTGGGTTGTGGCGAATGGTTTTAATTTATATCCATACTGGGATCCAATTCTCAAGTTTCACAAAAGATATTACAATTATATTACAAAACCAGCAGGATCCACTGTTTTGACTTAAATCTGCAAGGTGCAGCTTGTCTTGAAAGCAAACTATAATATATTTTGCTTCTACATAAAAAAACACAAAAAAAAAAAAAAAAAAAAAAAAAAAAAAAAAAAAAAAAAAAAAAAAAAAAAAAAAAAAAAAAAAAAAAAAAAAAAAAAAAAAAAAAAAAAAAAAAAAAAAAAAAAAAAAAAAAAAAAAAAAAAAAAAAAAAAAAAAAAAAAAAAAAAAAAAAAAAAAAAAAAAAAAAAAAAAAAAAAAAAAAAAAAAAAAAAAAAAAAAAAAAAAAAAAAAAAAAAAAAAAAAAAAAAAAAAAAAAAAAAAAAAAAAAAAAAAAAAAAAAAAAAAAAAAAAAAAAAAAAAAAAAAAAAAAAAAAAAAAAAAAAAAAAAAAAAAAAAAAAAAAAAAAAAAAAAAAAAAAAAAAAAAAAAAAAAAAAAAAAAAAAAAAAAAAAAAAAAAAAAAAAAAAAAAAAAAAAAAAAAAAAAAAAAAAAAAAAAAAAAAAAAAAAAAAAAAAAAAAAAAAAAAAAAAAAAAAAAAAAAAAAAAAAAAAAAAAAAAAAAAAAAAAAAAAAAAAAAAAAAAAAAAAAAAAAAAAAAAAAAAAAAAAAAAAAAAAAATAAAAAAAAAAAAAAACAAAAAAAAAACAATCAAACAAAATAAACCCAGATGACTCAGACCTACATAAAGGGAAAACTCATTTAACAAAACTGATGAATGCAGTTTGCATAATCAAGCAATTGTTCCACCAATATATGGATGTAGTCTTCTTTATGCAGGCGAATCTCAATTTCTTTATTTGACTTACTTGATAAGGGCATATTTGTGAAGTTGTCAATGCGTATGTTGATATGGACAGTGAGGGCATTTAACATGTTAAATATTTAGGAAAGATAATATGAGAACAGTGTCGGCTAATGATGACAGTTCATTCATGTGTAGCTTTTACTCCTTGACTGAATGCAATGTGAAGATCTAGGAGGAAGTCAGAGGGTCTCTAGAGAGCTTGAAATTATTAACTGCAAAGGAGAAGCTAATTTAAGAAATGTTCATTTTTTTTCTGGATAAAAATCAGAAAGGTCTGCTTCCTCTTTAGGCATGCCCAGCTGTTGTGAACTCACCTGATTTGTTGTATTTCACATCTTACCTACATTGCCAATGACCAAAGCATTTGAGAAACAAACATTTGAGATCTGCTCCTAAAATGCCTTCTTGAGGTCTTAGAAGCCCCTCTGTTAGGCCCTAGCTTAATTTCAGTCAAATATGGCCCCATCCAACTTCACGTGACAAAAATATTTATGTTTCAGGAAAACATTGCCATTTTAGTTTCAAAATTCTTTTTCCAAGTGTGTGTGGTTTTGACTGCTTAATGGACTTGTGAGTAGTAAATACACACACAAACACACACACACACATATATTTATGTATAGATATATATGTACACAATTCATTCTGCAAATATGAGGGTATGAACTGTTTGCCTTGTACATTTAGTGGACAGGCATCCAAAACCATCCCATTCCTTCTTAAGGAAGTGACAGGGCTTATCTGGAAGAGGTGATAATTCAATCATTCCATGTTTGCAGCAAAAAAGCTCGTGCTTCCTGAGCTATGTTTCTCCATATATAGATCAACAGAGATACTGTGTACTAGTACTCCAGCATTTATTGGAGTACAACGTGCTGTGTTCTGACCAAAATCATGTGCTGTGTTACAGTCCCATATTTTCAGCATTCACAGTTTCTCTGAGTCATCTGAGCTCTAGTATTACCCAGGAGATGTGATTTTGTTCAGCACAGTAAGCCTGGCTAACTGCAGTGAAGCATCTCACTGCTGTTTTTGCATACTGGCCCAACCTCAACAACAGGGAGAGATGAATCTCGATTTTGGACACCTCTCCCCTGCATGAGAGGAGAAGCAGTACTTGACTCTGTGCCGGGCAGTGCAGGCTCGGGAGGGGATGTGCCTGCAGACCTGTGACGCCCACTCCTGTTACATCTGCAACTTGCTCATTGCCAAACCATTCACAAGGAAAGAGATTCGGCTTTCAGTGTAAAATCTGCTTTCCAAACACCTGTTCCAATTTTGTCCAGAAAACCAGCTGCCAGGTGGATGCTTATATCTTGTGGATGGGCTACAGCCTTCTAGTCACCTGATGGGTCTCACTGAAAAATACCAGCCTCTGATGCTAAGCAAAATATTCTGGATTTCTCAGAAGTTAAGAAAGAGTGTCGTTCATCCCAAGTCCAGCCCTCCTTTATTATCGTGGGTTGTGCAAAGAAAAATTAAATAATAACTTACAAAATTATGCAGTCATAGGAAGAAAACGGCTGCTGGTATTAGAAAAAATTCTGATTCCAGCTTGTGAGTGCTGTGGTCAGAATGATGATGATTTATAGTGTGAATGAGAAGAGAAGGAGGAAGAGTACATACAAGTACAAATCTTACAGAATCATGACCTCTGAAAAATTTACTGTAAATGACTGCTCATGAGCAGTCTTGCATATATAACTATGAGGGAAACAAGCAAAACAAATATTATTACCATTTCAGATTTCAATCAGTTTCAATTCAGCTTAATCAACTTTTGTATAATTATTTTGAAACCCACTCGACTACATTGAACTGTCTACTTACTCAGCTTCTCTGGAAATTGCCCTCTCTGCCCTGTCATAGTGCTGTGTGTGAACACAGGGTTTATTTGCACATTAAAAAAAAAAATTAAAGCTGATTTTCAATGACGTATTTAATTACCAGTGCAGTTCCTACTTTCCTAACCTGATCTCACAGACTCTTAATCAGCTCCTGTGTCTATTCTTCATTTCTCTGTCAAGACAGTGAAAATCACAACCACAGGAATGCTTTGCACAGCCACACCTGGCAGCTTACCAGTGGTTTGCTTCAATTCCCCAACAGAAGCAACTCCCAGCATAACTAAAATGAACCAATCTGATACTACTTTGATTTCCCCATTTGAGCTACACTGAACTCATCTCTCCTGCTTTGAATTTTCAGGTTGCAGTGTGGGATGCATTCCCTCTGGACAGGTGAGATGGACGAAAGGCAGAAGACAAGTATGATAACTCCCCTGCACAAGCACAGGCAGGTCTCTCTGTGCACATGTCAGTAAGCAGCCAAGCTGACAGCTGACCCATGACAGGGTTATGTCTTTCTACACATTGCCTGTGGTCTAGTACATGCATTAGAAGGCTGAGGACATAGTGTTTGCTGATCTAAACAGGCTTCATACACACCCTTTATTACTATAAAAGGACAAACACTTTAGATTAAATTCCCCAGATGAAAACTCAAGATTATTTGGACAGGGAAAATGTCCTTTCAGCAGCTGTTGCATGGCAAACTCTGTTCAGAGGTATTTTGCGGCCCCAGCATATATGGCCTCTGTTAAAAGTTTATTTCTTAACTCCAAGTCTTGCTTTTTGAGAAAAAAATAGCATGCCACAGGATCAATAAACACCCATAATTAAGTCTAAATGGTTCACAATGGGCATAGGATTTCCACAAATTAAATTTTGACATAGACTGGTCCAATACTCAAAAGAAAAATACAGAAAAGAATAGCTTAATTCCACATGTGCTCTTCAAATTCTGGCACTAGGGTTAGAAAACATTCCAGTCACCACGTTGCACAACAGTCCCCTGTTTCTTGTTTTATAACATTTGCAGAGGGTCTATGTTATTTAATGTATTTTTGGCATGTATTTGGGGCTGCTGACTGCTAACAATGTGAGGAGTCACGTTCAACTCTTCTCTTGCTTATTGCATAATGTGTATTGCTCAGGGTGCAGTGCTCTTGGGCAACCTCCACAGCACACCTTAGCATACCTAAAAATACATCAACTGGCAGAAAGATTTATTCTTGTCCTCTTTCTGTGCTGGCTGTTTATGACATTATTTAGAAATCTAAACTTGGAAGCTTGCATTTTGCATTTATATCTTTTTCCAGATTTGCTGTATTATTGCAGGATTATTATCTACTGTAGTATGCCAAGGAATACTTTTCTTGTTGTTCTGTGTTTCTTTAACCTGGATTTGGTCCTGGCTCTCTCTGGAACAGAGCTTGCTTTCAGAAATTCCTCAGGAGACTTTGTTGCAGTAGCCTTTTCTTGCTCATACAGATAAGCTGCAGGTGTCTGTACTGTCACTTTACTGTCACTGACATGCCAGCAGACACATCCAGCCCATTTTGATATTTCTTTGACAGGCAGGAGTAAAATTCTTCAAAATAAAACCAGCTTTTTTTGCCCCTGACTACCGCAAATTGATTGTTTCTTTAGATAATAGTGGTGGTTTTTTTCCTTAAAAATTTTATTATCAGCAATACCACCAAAAATGAAGAGAGTAAAGAAAACTACCTAACTAATAGTGAGGCTACAAATGCTGATTGGTTTTTTTCTTTATTTTTCTTTATTTTTTCTCTTTTATTTCCATTTTTTCCCCCACTAAATGCATTTGCAATACACACAAGCTGTGATACTTTTAGCTTGCTGGTAATAATCCATTCATGATTTGCTTGGATGAACCAACCTATTTCTAGGACCTTCTGTCCTCAAATACTCCTAGCATTCATCACCTGGGAATTCTGTGCTTTAAAAATCCTTTCTTATAACTTCATGAATAGACTTTTCTCCAAGGATCTCACCTTAAGCATTTTTAATAAATAGTAAAACAACTTTTCTATACACACTTGAATTTTTCCCTATACCAGATTTACCTCCTTTTGAAGCTAGGTCTTGGGATAAATAGTGCCTTTGAGTTCCTAAATCCAATATTCTGCAAATTAACCTGTCATTTATGCTCCCTTTGAATACATATGGGAAAACATACTTGTCTTCTGTCTCTCCATGGGATCCCAAAGGATTTAAACCACATTTATCAATACGTCTAAATACAAACTTGAAGCATAAGTCAGACTCCTTTGAAATCTTTATAAGATTTCAAGAAATCAAGTCTTTATAAGTTGTCCAGAATAGAACATTAAAGGCAAAAAAAAAAAAAACAGAAAAAAGAGCTACCTGTGAACATATAGTCATATATACATTCTGATAAAAACATGCTTCATTTGATACTTATAAAATAATGCTATGCAGACATTAATGCATTTCATCATCTCAGTTGGCGTGTTGGTAGAGAATGCATAAGACAGAACAAATCCTGGTGAAAATGTTTTTCTTTATGGAGGAAATGGAAATACAAGCTACTACTAAGAGTTAAAATAGCCCTTTATTTTGCTCAAAGGCTGCTCCTAATCTTCTTGTATTGTGAAAGTCCCCAGAGCAGGTAAAATGCTTTAAAATAGGTTGAAAATCTCTGTGCATGCCAGGCTGCAGATGATCCCCCATGTCCCAGACAAGTGCTACACAGACTCACACCATGACATCTCAGAGCCTGTGCCCAAGCCCATGGTGATTGTGTGGAATTGGATAAAGCACAGTCAGAAAACCAACACGAACCTGAGCAGTAATTCAATTATCTACTCCCACAGCACACAGATCTTTTCACAGTATATTCTTCATGCTGAGTTCTGAAAAATGCAGTAGTTTTTTTTAAGCATGTGTTCATTATCCTTGCAATGGACTGATACAACAAAGGGGTGTGGGAGGGAAGGCTTCTAACAAACAAGGTACCCTTCACCTAATAAGTAGCCACAGTCAGGCAAAAATATGTTTAAAGTGCTAAAATTGCATGAAGGTTCAAAAGGTGACCCAAACCCAAGCAACCAAGTCACCAATAAAGCTAAACAAATTAAATAAAAACAAACCATACACGCACATAACACAAACAACTACCACCGACAATAACAGAACAGGGAGTGTGGGGAGAAAGGATTATTAGATCACAAAAATGTGGATAGGATTCAGGCAGTCTCAGCCATAAATCACTAGAGACCAGCAAAGTACATTGGAGAAATATCACTAGATGTTTTCTAGGTTTGTCCTTCTTCCAAAAGGTGCTCATTCTTCACAAGTGTCATAAATAGAATAACAGGCTAGACCTCTTCTCTAATCTACTACAGCATGAGAGAATTAAGAAAAGAGAGATACAGGTCACAAATGGCAATTTGGATTGCAAACTGAGATTATTTTTTAATGAATGAAATCAGTTATAAACTAATGAATGGTGTTAGGGATGTGTAGTCACACTTGCTCTCACTGATATGTGCTGCAAATCTTAACCTCATCTATTTTAAGGTGGATTCCTGGTTTCCAGGTGGAGCTTTGGTGTAAGTGCTGCAATTTAGCTTTGAAGCCAGAATCTATACTAGAGATATTTTTCATCCCCTTACAACATCAAAGAGGAGAAATGCTTTAAAGTATCTTGCATACCATAATGCAGGAAAATGAAAACACAATTTTATTTGTAGGTAGACGTACTTGGCAACAAATATATCAGATTATTTTCAAAAAGAATCCAGAATGTATTGTAATTTTATTTTATTTTCCAAACTTAATTCAATATCCATGGTCATTTTTGCCTCTGTTATCTATAAAACTTCTTGAATCAGAGTAATGCAGAGAAAGACAACCCAGAGAGAGTATAGCATTTTCCCCAGAGTGTTACATGCTCTGAAAGACATTGCCTAATACATTTTTCTCTTTAAAATACAGTTTTTTAAATGAAGCAATTGGCTACAAGCAGAAACATGGATTTCAAACTTGGAAAACCTTAACTAACCACCTAGGTGCTTAAACTGCACAGTCATGTTCACAAGAATCAAGAGGATTCTATTCTTATCAGATGTGAGTGCAGTTGTCTCCCCTATAGTGTTGCCCTGTTCTACCTGAATATTCCATTCATGCAGTGCAATAGCAATAATAGTTTCCTCAGTCACACAGGATGAAATAGGAATCTGAAAATATGCTAACAGTTTAGACTGTCCTTGCAATTTGGTACAACTGCTAACTCTCCACATAACTGTTGCCTGGGAAGAGTATTCCCAGGAGCACTACTTAAAAGTAGTTCCAACCATTTATGTCATTACCATGGCTCCTTAAAGCTGCTCGTTAGCTGGACCAAAAGGTTTCCAATGACGAGAGCCAATCAAATTCTCTTAAGAAACTCATCCATGAGGCCGGAGTAGTAGGTAAAGATCCAGCAATATGTCCTTTATTTGCCCTCAATAAGAGAAGGTTAACAGAAGATTTCACAGGGCCAGAACTTCACTTTCCAGGTTCTTAATAGCTTAAAGAGCTGCTTAAAAAAAGGTGATTTTTTAAAAGGGAAGTTATCACAAAGACTAGCTTTCCTCTGCCTGCATTTCCAGCTCTATCTTCTCCTAATCTCATCTCACATATGAAAAGCAGTCATATAAAGATGATAACAACTGAAATCTCTGCCCTAAACTGAGGTCTATTGCTTGCCTTTTTTTTTTTCCCCTTAAAAACAGGCCTCTTTCTTTCATAATCTTGACAGGAATTTTTATATTAGAAAAACTGAGTTGTGCACAAAAGGCTTAGCACATGGAAAGTTAGCAGTGAGGGGAATGAAAGAGAGATGCAGGTGGCTGAGTTGCAAAGATACAATGGAAGAAGAGTAATACAAAAAAAAAATCCAGCAAGCATAAAAGATATATAGTGAAAAGAAATGCAAATATATAATCAAATGTGAAGAAAAGGAAAAGTGGAGCTACTCCTCTTCAAATATGTTTGTTGCAACCAAATCTTCCTGGTGTGCCTATTTATTTACTTGTATCTCGCAATATCAGACTGGATTATATCATTGATCAGTCATGAATGTGCATCAATTTTTATTCCCATAATCAACATGGTCAAACGGATGAAATCCCTAAATAATTGGTATTAAACTTCACAGATTTTTTAGCAAACCAGACTCATTGTAACCTCCAGTACATTAAAGGGAAGTCAGGGAAATCATCAAAAGGTGCTTTTTTGTGGTTGTTTGTTTGGGACTGATTTCTGTTGTTTTGAGGGTTTTTTTAGCTTAGTCTTTTGTTTGTTTGTTTGTTTGTTTGTTTGTTATTGTTTGTTTGTGAGTTTTGTCCATTAAGAAAAGAAAAAAAAAAGGTGGGAATATTTATTTATGCAGTGATACTCTGAGTGCTACTGGACAAAGAGCAACTAGACTAGCTGCAAAATAACACCTCTATTTGCAGCAATATTTTTCAACTGTATGAAATCCTCAAACTGTTTCATCGTATCAGCACTCGTACTGACACACGAGGACAGCGATTGTTTAAGCTAACACGGAAGTAGAAACTTACATGGAAACACAGTTTTAAGATCCTAATTCCTTGCTATTTGTAGCCCTAGTATGATTTTATGTAGTCAATACACCTATACTTGTATGATCAATAACAGGGTCACTACAGAAAATTTATCAAATTCATGAAGCTGCATGCAAGATTGTCTTAAGTCTTGTTGGGTTATTTTATTCCTTTTGCATGGTATTGCATTTCCCCTATTCTTATTCCTGTCACATTTCCTTGCACTGCATTTTAACATATTCAGTTTGAATTGTAACTAGTCTGTTTGCAAAAAGTTCTTTGTTTCATCCCTTGAGATACCTGTTTCTTTAAAGGAAAAATAAAATGCTCTCTAGGATTTGAAAAGAAATGAATAGATATTTTTATTTATTTAAAGATTTTATCAGTATAGAAAAAAAATCACTTGGAAACTTAAATTGCATAGAAAAGCCTGAATCACCAGAGAACACAAAGATTTTGGATAACATTTATTGCAAGAGGCAAAAAACTAAACAGATAACAGATGCAATAAAAGCAAAAATACGCAAAGTACAATTTATTCCTCAATGATTACAGCAGACTCTTCTCAACAGTGTAAAAGATAGTTCACAGATCAGGGATCATTAGGAAGCATTTTATCCAGCTGAAGTACCTAAACATGGTGCCACTATGATTCTCTGCACCATTAGTGTACAACCAGCTTGTTCTCCACAAGGATGTGGATCTTCTCTTGGCTGTGTCTGCCAGCCCTGTGAGGATTTTTCAGGCAACCTAGAGCACCTTAAATGCATGTCTGTGTTTGGTCAAGAGAATTGCTGCCCTCTGTCATGAAGCGTATCACAGATATTCTTTTATAGCAGATGACAGCATCTAATCACATCGACCAGATTTGCATTCTTCAGAAGAAACAATGTAAACAGCAGCTGTGTTTACAGCAAATGCAGCCCTCATCATACAGACTTAGATATTCTATATATTCTCAGAAATCTCCAATGTTTTGGCTCAGGGACTATTTTCCAGATCCTGACTAAGGTCTCCTCAGAAAGCTCTACAGCCCCAGCTACAGAAGGAATGGCCAGGAGTAGGGCACTACCGGATGGTTTCTTATGAAACTGCCAGTTTCTTTTCTGTCTGCATCCTCTCTTCCTGCCCTCACAGAAGTCGGCCACAGTAGTCACCAAAGTGTTTAAGGAAATTATCTTTAACTAGTGGGAGCAAGAAAGTGTCAAGTGGGGAACAGGGGAAGAATCAGTAAATATCTAATGAGACAAACTGGAAGAGACACCTAAAACAGGCAGCCTTAATGGGGAGTTATGAGAGCTGGTGGGTATTTAGTAAGGGAAAACCCGAGACCAGGAGTAGGATCTAGTGCTGAGAAGAGGATGGAAATTAGCTGTGAAATTAAACTACTTTAATAGAGAGTCCAGTCAGAAGAACGGAGTGCAAGGTGTAGTGGGGAGATGTTCAGAGCAACTACGCTAATGCTTGGCAGAGTGACATGGTCATCCTACCTACCTACTGCAGATACTAGTGAATAAATAATTATTGTCTGCTTTAAATTATTTTCATTCTGCTGACAGAATCTCTTTCATGGAATAAAAGACAGCTGGAAAAAGTGACCCAGTGGGGGAGGGTCATTCTTTTCTCCCTGTTTCCATCATCGCTATTACCTTTTTATAGGTTCCTATGTGTGCCAGCAGTCTTTTGGAGACTTTCTGGTTTGCAGAAGACATTATATTAATCTTTCTGCATCCCCTGGCAGTGTTTTTCACTGTATTCCCTCTGATGCCCTGCTAGAGCACCTTGATCTACTGAGACTTTTCCTGTTCTCTACTGTGCTAAGTCAGTGCTTACTGTGTTTCTCACACACTCAATATCATCTCTTCATGGATATCCTATGCTCATGGTCTAGAAGCTTCTCTGCACAAACATTTGTCGTTTTTTCTCAGATGCAATTTCTTGTTCCTTCATATGCTTACAAACCCTCTCTGTGCAGCTACCGGGACAGCTGTCCTGGCTCTGATCTGGACAGGGTTAATTTTGCAGTAGGTGGGAGGTGGCATGGCCAGGGCCCTGAGGTTATTCCATTCCACCTCATGTCATGACCAGGAGTGGGGGAAAGGGGCTCTCTCTCTTCCAGGGACAAGGGGTTCCTTCTGCTCAAGAAAATGTGTTGGGGGAGCCATCCAATATTGTTTTATTGTCATGGGTTTTGCATCTGAATATTTTTCTTTTTTAATATATTTTTTATTAGTATTGTCGCTATTACTGTTCATTTTCTTACGTCATTGCTGCTTCCAGTGCTTATATAAACCTGTGACCTTTGCCTTTTGTGCCTCCAATTCTCCTCTCTGACCACCCATGGAGGGGGTGAGGGTGGGAAAGAAGAGAAGTGGGGGACTAAGTAAGTGGCTGCATGGCTTTGGAGAGCCTTGGGAGAACTAAATTGAGGAGCACCATTCCTAAACCATGACGACAACACAAAGAAGCAATCTTTTAAACAGAACAGAAGTTAGCACACATTGTAAAGCACAAAGAAAAAATTAAATGTTTTCCATTACGTTTGTTAAGGATTGGATGAATCCTTAGATTTCTGTTATGGCAACTCTAACCTGAAGTAATTTATTTCCTCACCCATGTGTTTCCATATATGTGTCAACATTTATGCTATTGATCCAATAACAGCCTATTGCAAAAGGCTTGTGTAAACTTCTCTGCATCATTAAGCTTTTTATATCAAGGGATGGATAACAGCTAACAGCATCAAAAATGAATATTTGCTTCCATAAAGAATGCTGGCATCTTATTAATATCTTTTCTTTCAAGATCGTTATATCTTGAAACAGCTGTTCATTCAATATGACATTTTCTGTATGTTTCATTTTTTCTGGTCATTGCAAAATATGTGTGCATAAAAAGAGTTTATTTTTCTTGTGTTCATTGGCTTCTACTGTCTCTTAATCATAACAGAGCAATACAATAGACAAGTAGCATAGTTAGTAGGTAAAATAATTTTTTAAATCTCTCATACAGTTTCCATTTCTTCTTAGTGTAAAATGATGAAACACAGATGAAGATACTCTTGTTGGCCATAGAAAAGGTATGGGAATGTTCATACTGATTTTGGGATGCAGCCTTTGGTGTTCTGCATGTCTGAATCTCACACTGCAGGGCCCAATCCATCCAGGTG
Source organism: Aleadryas rufinucha (assembly GCA_013397815.1). Classification (NCBI taxonomy): domain Eukaryota; kingdom Metazoa; phylum Chordata; class Aves; order Passeriformes; genus Aleadryas; species Aleadryas rufinucha. The sequence continues at coordinate 51,743 of VZTH01005791.1, forward strand.
ATTCATTTCCACAGCAGGCATCACTGCGGTGTGTGCAAGACTCCCCTGCTTGTGAGAACCTTCCTCAGTCAGCTGTGCTTTCCCTGCCTTCCTGAGCAGAAACTTCCATCCATTTTACAACATTCTTCATACCCGAAGAAGCTTCCTTAAAAGAAAAGAAAGATGCTATAGTGGCACAGAATCAGGTACCAGTATGCTGAGATGTTTGTAAGTAGAAAATGTTTATTAGTTCACTGCTGCTGAATCTGATGGAATCATGGCAAGATGATACTTCAAACATGAGGAGGTGAACAAGAAAATATCTGGGGAATATCATCAAATACTTTGTAATACTTGTAATCTAAAAATCTGAAAAAACCTTTCACTGAAAGAAAGCCATAGTATCATCACCATGGTATCTGTGACCATCTGGATCTCAGAACTGGCCTGCACGTGAACCACATATGGCTGAATCTTTCAAAGCAAAAACTCTGGGTCTTGGGCTATTTCTGTGATCTGGTTTCAAGGACAATTTGAGCTGAAGAGGCCTTCCTGCAAGACTGCTGTATGGCTGTATGGCTCCTGAATTATTTCCCATATACAAGGCAAATCCTTCCTGCTGGACAGGAGCCAGCTCTGTGAATGAATAAATTGCTCTGATAACAGCTTTCCAAACCTGAGATCTGGAGCAGAATGGTGAGGACAGAGATATGGGCTACGGTGCATGGACATAGAATGGATGCTATTGTATACTGAGAGAAGCATCACAAGTAATTTTGGGAACCATTGTAGATTGAGTTGTCTTTTGCTAAGTAGGAGTAAGTATAGCATCCAATTTTAATTGTATTCTGACACTGAAATGGTAGCAGTAGAGTGGTTAGTGGTTAAAATCCTCCCATCTCCAATACTTAGAAAGATTTATTTCTGACATTATTTACATAATCTAGGAAAGAACTGAAAATTTACCCCACAGCTGGAGTGTAAATAAGAAGCTCAGAGTTGTGCAGTTCCTTGCCTGCCTACTTCTTCAACAGTAGTTTAAGTAACCAGCCACTAAATCTGGGGCTGCTGTTATGTTTCAGCATAAGCACAAGCTCTTCTGTCCATCCATCCTAGAGCTAGGGTTTGAAAGCCTCATTACGTACAGCAACTGTTCAACTCCTCTTTCCAGTTAGCCCTTTGCTCCAGCCTTTCCATAAAAATATAAAGATACCAGTGGCTGTACGTGAAGTTTAATCTTCCTTGGAAAGAATAATCAAAGACATCCTGAGAACGCTTTTTTAAAGTATTTATTGCATGTTATCCACTGTGATTATGCTTTTTTGTAATAAAGCCTTCATTGGCATTAGTTGCTGACTTGGTAATTACATAGATACAATTCCAGAGACTGAAAAGTTCACAGCATTTTCCTCTTATGTGATTTACGATCGTTGATCATTTCAGTTGGCAAAGGCTGTTCATCTTGAAAGTGATAAGGAGAGAAAATTCCAGTCATTTTAATCAAGGAAATTGCCAGAAAAGAGAAATAAAATTAACCTCTGTTTTTCATGTCTGATCACATGAGATAACCACAGGCCATCACATTTCAGGTTATCCTATTGCATTATCATCTTCCTGAATCAGATTGCTTGGGGACCCTTTTAACAAGAAGTCAGTGATGGTACTGTCATTTAACTTGTTTTTATTCAAGGAGTAGCTCATGGTTGCTTTGAGTAAATAGTATTCTCCATTGGATTTCAGCCCATATAAAATGCAATAAGCCACATGCTGTTTGTGGAGAAAAAATAAAGATTCCCTACTACAAAGTTCAATAAATATTTTTATTACCAGACTGACTTGATTAATTTCTAAAAGATATTTTAATCTTTGCATAAAATTTTTCATGTTTAAAGTTACCAATGTATATAAAGAGGTGAATAAGAACTTGTGATATTTGTGTTTTGGAGGATTTTTGTCTTTTTATTCCTTTTTTTTTTCTTGGGGCAGTTTTACCAACCTGTTCCTATTGATTTATAGCCCATCAAAAGACAATGAACTGTAACATAAGAAATCTTGCTGTAACATAAATCTGCATGTTTTTTAAAACTACATTGAAATGTGATAATTATAATGAATATTAGGCTAATTTAACAGTCTTGTTCTTTGTTTCCTAGTTATATTTTTCTTCCGTGACTGCCATTGTAAGTAAAGGCATAGCAAGTCCATCTGTTGAGTATCTTTCCACTTCAGTAAAAATACCAAGCATGATAAATTACACAAGACCAAAATATTTTGAGCTATGATTTATAGACAATCATTTAAAAAGTAAGTAGAAATATGAAATAATTTGTGATAATTAAACAAACACAATTTAATTAAATAAGGGACTAGATTGTCACATTCATCTTCATATATTAATCCTCATCACTAGACCCCTGAACCCAGAAATGTGGTTTAGAAATCTCCTTAAAATCAGATTTGTCTTCAGACAGGGACAAGAGAAGATTGGGAGAGAGGGGAAAATTATGAGCAACCCTCCTGGATGGGTCAAGAGCAGTAGTAAAGAACATTTTTCTCACATTTCAGTACATCCACTTACTCTCATGGCCATGTAAGAGATGCAGCTGAATGAAAAACCGAGTACCAGTCAGTATTTTGGGTTCAGCTTTTTGGGTGTGCTCTCAAGTTTCAGTCAAAAAAAATCTGTTACAGGAGTTCTGGCAATGCACGAATTCCAGTGTCTCAAATATTGACAAATAACCAAATTTGGGAAAGCAGTATTGTACCACTTACAGGTACCCAAGGAGGCAGTAACACTGAGGGGTGCAAGGTCAGCTCCTGTGCAGAGAGGCTGGAGCTGATTGGTTCCAATGGCTCCAGGGGCCCCACTGCAGGCCACAGCTGAACCTGTCAAAAAATACTTGAGGAAACCCATTCATCAAATTTATATTTAACAAGCATGAGTAATCACGGCAAAGATACCTTTTCCTGTGCTTAGAATGTAGTTTGATTGCTTCTTGAAGCACGTTACAAACTTCTTTTTACAGAAATTCCTACCAAATTTATCTAGCCAGTGGCTGGTGCTTTTTTTTTCTCATCTTTTAGGGTTTATTTAATTTTCATGTAAATGTTTCTGCTTAAGTAGATCTAAGAAGGCCACTTAGTGGCAGAAAAGTCTGTATTCTGGCAGTAAGGTAATAGGGAGCCCCTTCTGTTCATCACAACAGGTGAGCAACAATTAGCAGACTGAACTTATATTTTCCTTGATATTATAGTATTTCTTGATGAATAAAACATTTTAGAATAACTAGGAAAGTACTTAAAATCTTTCTTTCTGTCCTGAAGGTTAAGACCGTAGGAGGAGAAGTTCATTCAGTTTTGACCAAAATGAATGTAGTTGGTGATGTGACAGGCAGAATCAGGAGTTGCCCACTGCAGACAGTGCAAAACTGTCCCATTCAGGGCACAGCCTCACATAGCTCTGCAGGGTTTATGGCTGGTGAGTGGTTATGAAGCTTGAGCAAGACCACAGGGCTTCTTTTCATAGGAAGGATCACAGAGAGCATTTCCCTCGCCCACTTAGAACACCAAAACAGTGCTGCACTTGATATGCGTCAGTTTCCACATTTAATAGTTCTCACAAGCATTCAAGTTGCTACTATTGAGTAGATGAATTAACCTATTGCTTTTGCGAAATAAACTTTCTTACTGCTGTTCAGCTGTATTGCAGACTGCTGTATCTCTTACACTCTTTTCAAGTACTTGCTTTGTAACTATAACAGTTTATGATGTTCTGGTTTTTTTTTTTTCTGAGGAGCTGTAAGATGAGAATTGCACGACTGCTTGCGAAGCACAAGCTGGTACACAAACACCGACTGTTTCTGAACCCTCCTTCTGTTCCACAACAGTTCTGCTTTATTTTGACAGCTGAATTTTTGTTTTACTATTTTGATAGATTTTGTGTATGCATGTTATATATCCTGCTTGCTAGCAAGAGGAGTTCTTTGATAGAAGAAATGCAAAGCATAAAGGAAGGATAAACATTTGTCAGTTGCTGTCTGCTAATGTAACTCTCAGTATTAAGTTTAAAATTATATGTGATAGACAAGTTAAACATTTCATGCACATGTTGTACAGTTATACATATCCTATCCTCATCTGTGTTCAAGAATATATAAATATTGGCTCTAGCACTTGGCTGTTATCTGCATATCTATCTATCTATCTATCTATCTATCTATCTATCTATCTATCTATCTATCTATCTACCTACCTACCTCCCTCCCTACCTCCCTACCTATCTATTTCAACGTAATGTTGGCTGTTTCCAGATCCATATGGGTATATCAGTAATGTCTACACCCTCTTTATCATTTTGTGCTTTCTAGACGTTTACTCTCAGGATTGTATAGTAGGAGATATATTTCAAAGGCTGAATGTACAAATATATATATATATATATATATAACACATATATAGAAGTGAACAAAAGACCATTTAATTAGCCAGGTTTATATTTAACCTGTCTAATTTATCTGAACATGTACAAAAATTTATTTTGGTGACTCCTTCACTCCTTAGAAAATCTTGTGCAGCACTAAAATTTTCCAGAGAAAATGTTTATATTGAAAATTCTTTTAAAGCTATAGAAATGGCAGGGTACCACTCTCATGCTTTAACCCTGACTGACAGCTCAGTCCCAACAGCTACTTGCTCACTCTCCCCACAGTGGGATGGGGGAGAGAAAGGGAAGGGTAGAAGAGAGAAAAGTTGTGTGTTGAAATAAAGGCAGTTTAATAGGGAAAGCAAAAGCTATACATGCAGACAAAGTGAAACAAGGAATTAATTCATCACTTCTCATGGGCAGGCAGATGCTCAGCCATCCCCAGGAAAGCAAGACCCCGTCATACATTACGATGAATGTCCCATGGTCTAGTTGAAAAGGTGGTGTTAGGTCATAGGTTGGACTCCATGGTCTCAAAGGTCTTTTCCAGCCTAGTTAATTCTGTGATTCCATGAATATCCCTTTGGGCATTTGGGGTCAGCTGTCCTGGCAGTGTCCCTTCCCACCATCTTGTGCATTCCTGGCTCCCTCACTGGTGGATGGTGTGAGGAGCAGAAAAGGCCTTGACTCTGTGTAAGCCCTGCTCAGCAATACTTGAAACATCTTTGTGTTAATCATTGTCTTCAGTACCAATCCAAAACACAGCCCCACACAAGCCACTATGAAAAAATAAACTCTATCCCAGCTGAAACCAATACAGTCAGAAAATTCTCACCTGAATGTACCACATTCAGACATGTGAGAGATGTTTTTTGTTTTAAAAGAAAATGCAAAGTTTGATCATGTTTAACAGGCAGGACATATTTTTGCATTTTAAAAATTTCAAAACTTAATTTCTAGGTGTCTAACTTTGAGGAGTCTTTTTTTGTCAGCATAGTCCACTTCATATGGAAAAATCATGGACTTTGCAGAATGCTTAGTGTTCATAAATAAACACCACCTGTCATCAGTGACAATCATGTTGTAAGTTGGATCATGAAAATGCTGACCAAAAAGAATTTTGAAATTATCAAAAATAAAAATGAGACTTGAGTGCTGGGTTTTGGTAAGGTTGGTTTTGTTTTATTTTGGAGGGTTTTGTGCTTCTGTTTTTTATTTTCCCCAACAAAATCTGCCTTTCAAAATTTTCAATGGGAAAAATAAATAGGAAGAAAGATTAAAAAATAAAAAAAAACCCCATATATTAGTGTTATTCTGCCTTCCAAGATCAGTTCTGATGTTCCAAGACCAGCTTTAGTGGGCATATTCCATTGTCAGAGTAATGATTTTCTTATTCTTTGTTCATACATAATTTCTTTTTTTTCTTTTCTGAGTAAATTTTCCTTTTTAAGTAGGGGTCAAAATTAATTACACTGTGATTGAAGACTGGTTGGTTTCACTACTTGTGAATTTAATGATGATCCATGTCAGGAATTATGGTATAACATTTATTAGTTTTTTATAATTTGCTGTTCACTCATTCAAACAAACACTGCAGTGCATGGAAAACGGCATCTCCTGTCCATTTCAAAATGGAAAAAGGGCACTTGGCAGTTGTGGTGATTTGACCTTAGCTGGATGCCAGTTGCCCACCAAGCTGATCTATCCAAGCTCTATCTAACCCAGCCACCACCCTCTATTTCAAGGAGATTTCTCTTGCACGGCTCTCTCGATTGCAGGACATTTCACGTTCATGGATAACCTGTGTGATGGCCTCCATAGTCAGGCCACCCCTTGATCACAAGCCCATCTCTATGTGGCATGAAGTAAAGTAGCAGGAATGACAGTGGATCAACAAAGAATGAATTTTGTAAAGAGCAAGGAGAGTGTGATAACGACCCCAGCTGGGCCAGTGTCAGTGCCCAGCCCTCTAGTGTGTTGTTTTTCCTGTCCTGACCACCTATCCTGATGGAATGCAAGTCATGGCCTGTTTGTGAATATCTGGTGAGGTGGAGGCAGCCCATGAAATGGGAAAATAATGTCTATCTGTATAAGGACAGGTGATAATAGTTAATGAAAATGTATAAATCTGTATGTTGGGTAGAGAATAAACCAATGTTTTTTCTCTCTGTTTGTGCTCATGCAAATTTTGTTTTCTCTTTCATAAACTGCTTTATCTCAACCTACAAGTCATTTTCCATCTCTCCTCTGTCCAGCTGGGAAGGGAAGTGTCTTGGGGTTCATCTCAGACATTTCTTCCCAATTTGTCTCAAACCGAGACAGGATGTGATAGAGCAGCTTGGTGGGCACCTGGTGTCCAGCCAAGGTCAAACTACCACAACTGTATGGAAAAGACCATCTTGACAGCATTTCCATTTGTCAGAACGACACAGAAATTGATTTTTTTTGGTTGTAAGATGAATATGCCAATTATATCTAATGATCTTTGTTAAAATAATAATCCTTATTCTAAAGAAAAACAATTACAGTATACATTAAACCAGGAAGTTTATTTCTTTCTATGATGATCACAAAGTAGGATTCTGTACTGAAAGTGTTATATTTCTTATGAAATAGCATGTGACAATTTCTTGTGTGTGTCTGTGGTTGCAAAGGAGGAAGAAACATTTAACCAACATATAAATAATTAGAAAAAGAAACAAACCACACTATAGTCACAACAAATGTAAACTATTCTTCCCAAAATGAAATTCACATATGTCAGGTTGCATCTAAATTACATTTCAATGCCTGAGACAGAAAACCTTAAAACAAGGTTTTATTATGGGAATGCCTACACAGTTCTACTCTGTGCTGCATTAGCAGGGTGAATATTTAAAGCCATAATTAATTTGCCAACTAAAAAAAAATTATACATTTCTCATAAATGTGGCAAAATTCCAGCCCATGCTATCACATTTAAAGAGTAGTATCCTTCTTGGGTTGATGAAGAGGATAGACTGGGGCAGACAGCTTATCCAGCCGTTACTTCTGTGTCGTGAGCTCTAAGAGTGGTTACTTTACCTGGGTTGTGGCATGTGCTGAAAATCACAGGCTGCACTGTGTTGAAAATGCTTTTGTATCCAAATCCTAAGTAAGATGAAAATGTGAAATTAATGTTATAGGGAAGCCTTGGAATCAGGCTGCCAGACCTACTTCACAGCAAGGACTTTAGCCCCTGGGTTTCTATTCCTGGCCCCTAAACATTTCCCAGAGAGATGTTTCTCTGTCTTCTTTTCTAGGACAAAGGTTAGGTTTTTCTCCAAGTATATGTTCTATTTTGCTCATAGAAAATGACTATGTAAGGTTTTGGTATGTGAGCCTGTCATGCTCCACAACAAAAGAAAACATCTAGGAAGGGACATTTTAGGAAGTGAAAGGTATCCAGGTGGGACCCAGAACAAACTCAAAAACAAAGTGAAAAATCTACTCAGAGTGAAATACAAGTGTTGCTTGACTCTAACTGATCTAAACCCAATCATTTCTTTGCAGATATCAGGTCAGACTCCGCTTCACTGAACTTCTGATAAAACAGCACAGTGCAGGGGAAAGAATATTGTCAAGAGGCTGTTAAAATTCTCTATTTTCAGAATGGATCTCCTGCTCCCTGAACCTTGGCAAAGATTTAGGCTGATTACAGTGAAATAAGTCAGTTTATCTCGGCAGAATCAGTAGGATAAATATAAATAAATGTGTTGGTTTGGGCTGGGGTAGAGTTAATTTTCTTCACAGTGGGTGGTGTGGGCCTGAGTTTTGGATTTGTGATGAAGACAGGGTTGATAACACAGAGGTGTTTGTGTTGTTGTTAAGCAGGGCTCACACAGAGCCAAGGCCTTTTCTGCTTGCCACACTTGCCGCACACACACATGTTGTGTGGACATTGCAGGTGCATGGGAGGTTGGGAGGAGACACAGCCAGGACAGGTGACCCAAACTGACCAAAGGGATATTCCAGACCATGTGACATCATATTCAGTATATAAAGTGGGGGCAAGAAGGAGGAAGGGGGAATGTTTGGAGTGATGGCATTTGTTTGCCAAAAGAACCGTTACATGTGATGGGGTCCTGCTTTCCGAGAGATGGTTGAACATCTGACTGTCCGTGGGAAGTAGTGAATTAACTTCTTTTTGGCTTTTGCTTTCCCTATTTAACTATCTTTATCTTGACCCCTAAGTTTTCTAACTTCTACCCTTCCAATTCTCTCCCTGATCCTACTGGTAGGGGAAGTGAGTGAGCAGTTGTGTGATGCTTGAATGCTGACTAGGGTGAAACCACGACAATAATAAGTCATCAAAATAATAGCAAAAACAAGAAAAACACAGAGATTTTGTTTTAAAAAACAAGATATTTGTTTAAAAAAAACCACCACCAACAACAAAAAAACCCCAAAAAACAAATGTTGTTAATACAACATTGTGAAATCAAAATTGTATGACATGATGAATTCTGTACAGGTAAAAACACTGCAACACCCAAATTTGAGGTGAACTGAATATCTTGTCTGACTGCTTAAAGAAAACATACAGAATTGGTTTTTATTATATTGATTAAATTAGAGTTTAGATTAATCAAACCATTAAAAAAAAAAAAAAAGAAAAAGAAACATGGCAACTCATAAAAGGCTGAGAAATAAAATGTTTTGAAATTCAACTTCAAAAGCAGGCTGTTTTGATGGCCAAAGCTGTTCTTGAACTAACTCTTACAGCTTAATGTATTCCTGTGTAGGAACTGAAGAGTAAATGGTGATTAAAGGTGACTGAGACATTTTTCAGTTCATTGTTTTCCTCAGCAAAAGGTTATCACAGATAACAGTTTCAGTCCCATGCTGACAGTCATGCCCAAGCTGGAACAGATGATCATTTCTAAAAATCAATAAAAGTAGAAATCTGGGCATTGACTAGAGTAATATTGCAGGCTTGGCTTGCAGTTCCTTTGGTGTTTCCAGTCGATTTATTAGCAGGTAATGACACTGTATTCTCCGCAGTTCTCCTGAGCAATTTCACCATATCTCATCAATCAATCAATCAATGCGTTTTAGAAATTCTACATATTTTTCATATAATTGCCCTTCACAATAAAGTGGCTAGAACATTCATTCATGGTCTTACATTAAAGTCCAAGGATATCATTAGGATCACTTCTGAAATCCTTCAAGATATTTGCTTTTAGATAATGAGTATTAAATGCCAGCAGACATTCAACACATGATAAAAATTCTGGGCTGTGGAAAGAATGCAGAGAGGATAATGAATTTTAGAGAATGATTCCTGTGAGCACAGTTCATTTTGTTAGCTGCTAATGAAAGGACATAGAGATAGCTTAAGCTGTTTTGTGTGGAACTTGAATAGTTTTATTAAAGTGATATTTTAAAATATATTGACTTTGCTTGAATCAAAATAGTGGTTCTTTTTGAACCAATTTCAGAAAATATGTATTTAATTTTTTCTGAGGTAGTATTTTTAGTTAAAATTGGAGTCAACTTTTGACTGCACGACTTATTTATGTGTTTTTCCTTTTCTTTTCAGAGGAAAACAGTGTTAGTTTAGGCAATATACCAGACAAATTTAATGACTTCTTGACGATAACTGATTCATGTTGAAGCAAGCAGAAGCTCACACCTGCCCCCAGCTGGTCTGCTAAGATGAGTCAATACTTCCCAGAACTATGCTCTATGTAAGACACCTTTTTCATAGATTATGAAGTCTGGCTTGCAGCCCTCATGGATGCAGCCACAGTAGAATATGTAACACATGCTTCTGTTACTGCTCACGGTACTGTGGAAGCTGTTCTTTTCCCACAGAAATAACAATACTGAGAAACACACAGCAAAATAATTATTTTATAATATATATTTGGAATTAAAAGGGACCTGGAAGTTAGAGATGTATTTAAAAATGTATAAACAAGGTATCAATATGTCTTAAAAATATTAATAAACAATTAAGAGCAATTTAACCTGAAATTGATTTCACAGTTTTTATGAGCCCAGGGATACAGGTTTTTTGAAATAAATTCTTTCCATTTATCACCTTCTCTGTCTTCTGATTCCCAAAGTGAAATATAATTATATATTTTATTCTCAATATTATCCTTATTGTCATTAAGTATCTATGACCTGCTACTGTAAGTTTTTAAATAATGTTTTAAGTTGTCAGCTTACCAGTGTTCTTGCCTGGCAGTTAATAAAAAGACACATTCAAGTAACCCAGAGGTCAAAGTAGTTCAGAAATATTTTTCCCCAGTTAATAAATAGGTCTCTCTGCATTTTCTCACTGGGACATGACCAAACCCCTGAAAACAAATCACATTTTCTAGAGCAGGTTTCCCTTATTAAGTCTTTTTTTAATGGTTGAAATATGTCTTTCCTTGCTAAATACAGACTTTGTGAAAAGGTTCTTGCATTTTACAGAATAATGAGGGCAAATCAGTTTTCCTTTCACTTTGAAGTCTTGTTTTTTGTGTTATCATAGTGTCCAACACTTCAGTAATGGCACCAGTCTGGCATGCCTTAAGAGCTAACTATTTTTTGTCTTGGATGAAAACTAAAAAGGCTATAGACTTACACTGAGGATAAATATAATCCTGCAAACTCAAATACTTTAACAGGTCTCCTAAATACAATCTGAACATAAGGCTATCCTTTTTCCTTTTTTTTTTTTCCTGTTTAATTCAAAAGAACATGTTCATTGATTTAACTGAAGCATTTGTTTACATCTTTTGTTGAATGCAGTCATCATTAATGATCTGGATGAGGGGACTGAATGCACCCTTTTTAAGTTTGCAGATGAGATCAAGTTGTTTGGGAGCATTGATCTGCTTGAGGGTAGGAAGGCTCTGCAGAGGGATCTGGACAGGCTGGATCAATGGCTTGAGACAGAAAAGAACCTGGAGGTGCTGGTTGACAGTGGCTGAACATGAGCCAGTGTGTGTGCCTAGATGGCCAAGAAGGCCAATGGCATCCTGGCCTGTGTCAGCAATAATGTGGCCAGAAGGACCAGGGTGTGATTGTTCCCCTGTACGCAGCACTGGTGAGGTCACACCCAGAGTCCTGTGTTCACTTTTGGGTGCCTCTCTACGAGAAAGGCATTGAGGGACTGGAGTGAGTTCAGAGAAGGGCAACGGAGCTGGTGAAGGGTCGGAAGCACAAGTCTGATCAGGAGCTGCTGAGGGAGCTGGATTTGTTTAGCCTGGAGAAAAGGACGCTCAGGGGAGACCTTATCACTCTCTACAACCCCCTGAAAGGAGGATACAGTGAAGTATGGGATCAGTCTCTTCTCTCAAGTAACAAGCAAAGGGCCAAGAGAAAATATCCTCAAGTTGCACCAGGGGAGATTTAGCTTGGATACTAGGAAAAATTTATTCACTGAAGGAGTGGTCAGAGATTGAAACAGGTTGCCCAGGGAAGTGGTTGAGTCACAGACATTAGTAAGATGTTTAACTTAGCAAGCTATTTACCTGATGACAGGTAGGCTAGTTTTCATTTTAGTGGGACCACAATAATACACTGACCTGACATACCACACAGAAAATAGAGAAAATTGTTCTAAACCTTTGGGTATTCAGTGATTTAATTTTCCCCTCTTAAAATACAAATGAATTCATTTAAAGTAGAGCATTTCATTACAGAGAGAAATTCAGTAACAGATTAACTGGGCAACACCCAATATCTAATGAGTTCTTTTCTTGATGTTGCACTATTTACAGGCCTCTTGTCTGACTTTTTTTTCATAGAACAAATGCTGCACCAGCTAGATGCTTCTGATTTCTAGTAACAGCTTGCTTGCAGAGAACTCTGACTTACTGAGCCTTGTTGAAGTTGAAAGATAATTTAGGAAATAACTCTCTTACTTGATGACAAGGAAATACTGCTTCTTGCTCATAATTATACCTCATGGAAAAAGTATGTTTCTAAATTACCTGTAAAAAAAAACCTAATAAGGCCCAGAAAAATCACTCTGTGACTGTAGACCCATGTCCAATCTCTTTCTCAACGTGAAAAACATCCACTTTGCACACTGAGTTTAGATTCCCCAAGCTGTTTTTGTGAGCATCACATCAGTCCTCAATTCAATTAATAAATGTACCATTTGATACATTAGAAATCCAACTTTAGAACAGCCTGCAAACAATAATTAAAAAGCTATTAAAGTACAGAGATCCTTAATAAAATCGGTTTCGGTTACATGCCTTAAGAGTTGCAAACCTTTCTGAAATTCATGAACCTGTGTTTCAAAGATCATTACAATCTTTAGCTTACAGAACAAAGTGTTTAATACTAAATTTTTACAGCAATGTTCCTGTGAATCTTTGGAAGTGGCAAACTGGTAAGCATTGAAAATATGATAGTAACAGTCATCACACATCAGGAAACCAAATAGCTCATTGGAGCAAGACAGTAGAGGAGGGGCATTAGCAGTGACTGATATGAGGGGAGAGGATTCCTGTGCTATAAGAGAAGAGCACTAAAGAAAATTTGGTATGTTCCAGACACAGAAATGAGAACAGCTATTTTAAAGCAAGCAAATCAGCAGTAAAAGAGTAAAGGAGTAATCAGCAGTATCTGCCAAGCTTGAGAGTGATTATTGACAGGTGCAGGGAGAACTGGGGTACCATAGGCTAGCTGATGAGTGTATGAGCAACTACCTGCCAAAAGCCAGGAACTGACAAGTCATTTAAAGAACTGGGAGAAAAAATATCAGGACTGAGAGCTGTCAGGACTCTATTTGAAAAGCTATTCACTCTTCATAGATCCTGTCTTTCTACAGATAATCTCACCACACAAAAAAATGTGAAAGAAGCTTCCCTTTCCAAATAACTTAGATTTGTCACTTTCAACAGAGACTGAATTTGTGTGACCCTGTATGGGAATTCTTCATCATGTTGTTCCACTTGTATAAGCCATTATTGTGTTTAGTTACAGGATTCCAGCTAATAGAGTCTCTTTAGAATCACTCTCTGTTTTATTTTGTACTTTGCCATAACAAAAAATTTATGACCTTGTACAATTTACAAGATAAGGCATTTGAAAAAAAGCAGACTTATCATGAGACATATATCACAGAGCAATATGTGTTAGCAGGTGGTATCAGCATAGTGAGGCTATATGTTTGGAAATATTTAGTGAACAGGAGAGCTCTGCCCTGATCCTGAAACAGTTGATCACCAATTGATGCAATTTATGTTGATTTTTGTTTTCTTTGATAGGCACTACGCTGGCATAATGAAATACACTTTTTTTCCTGAGAAAAAATTCACATAAAATATTTATTTTCATATTTATTATCACATTTCCATGTTAGTGTTCCATACTTAAAAAAAAAAATCTATAGTTTTGAGTTCCTTTGTAAACAATTTTGATCAACAAATTACGGAAAAGAATGAAAGTCAAACAACAAATATTTTCAGGTCTATGTTAAAAAATTAATTTAAGAAATTAATTTGAGCTTTGCCAATTGTAAGAGCTAGATTTAGAAATGATTCCTAAGTTGGAACAAGACTAAATATTACCTAATGACCTCCAATTAACACTCCTCAAGGTCTCCTTTGTGAACATATAACCCTTTTATTTTCAGGGGAAGACTTCCAAAGGATCTTCTCTCCTTTATTTCCACTGTAAATGTTGAACCATGAAGATGTGAGAGGGGTAGTAAATGGCATCCATCTCTTAAAGTGGTGTAGTATATTATTTCCTCATAGAAGTGAGTGCTTCAGATTTACGTCACCTGAGAAGGTGGTGAACTGGAATTGGACAGCTGGCATTGAATAAATACAAAACCTGAGGTGTTCACTGAATCTTGATGTCTAGCTCCTGGATTAAAATAAACAGTCAAGCACTGGGTATGGATGACTAGTAGAATAAAAGGCAAAATACTAAAAACCCATACTTACTATTACTCTAAAAATGTCTTGTAAATAGCTTGAGTACAGAAAGCTCTTTACATTAACTCTTTTAATAGGAAAGTAGTCATTTTCACCATTGCTCTGAAAATACAATATAATATTTTTTGGAAAATGAGTTTTTACATTCAGCTCTTGTGCGTTTTTTCTATTTTGAGACTAATTATGACCTTCAAATAATAAAAATAATATTTTGCAAGGTATACTATGATAAAATTTTTCCATTTAATAATATTTATGAAAAATATTTGAAAAAGAGTTAGTTTAGTTTAGTTTTTATTATGTCCTTGGAATTCTGTAAGAAAACTAACATGAAAGAATAATTATCCTATAGCAAAAGAAGAGATTTTTAAAATCCTCCACAAATTCATGTTGTATTTCATATGATAAGTCTGCCTAACTGGGTTGCTCATAGAGCAATGATCATGAAGTGTCAGATATCTCTGACTCCAGTGTAATGAGACATGCATGACTGTAAACAAATCTGCAGATGTGATCCTGAATTTGGTGCAGAAGTTCTTCTTTCCTTTGCATTTACTAACAAAGGAACTTGTTTCCACTTTTTTTCATGACTTTTCTGTGATATACTTTATTTATTTACAGTAAATGTATGATATACCTCAACAATTATAATAGGTTCTATATTAGGCATTCTATGCATCAAGATAACATGGTGTTCTGGGCAAACTGACATCAGCATTCAGAAAAGCTCAGAACTCACATGTTCACTCCCTCAGAATCAAAGACAGTACAGAAAAATTATCAATGATTGAAGTTATCTGGTTATCTTTAGAAGTCTCCAAAATGAGCATTCTTTATAGGTGCATAGTGTTCCCTTCAAATTGACAGGCTGTATTTATGTTGAAAAGTTGAAAATACTAATTTACTGTATCGTTTGAAGGAAAAATGTAAGAAAACTGGTGATGGGCATGAGACTGGGGGGAAGGATTACATTCCAGAAAGTTTAAAGCCATTTTGCTTTTAACTTACGTAAAGTGTACCCAACAACCTACAACTGAGATAAAAGCTTGGTTCAAATGCTCCAAAATTCACAAGTCAAAGCTAGATATTTTCCATAAACACAAAGAAATACTGTGTTATTAAGAACCACAGGTATATAAGCATCACATAATATACTGCACATTTGTGAATACACTCCTCAGAAGGACTAATGCTTAAGAATAACATTTCATGGGTGTATAAGAAAAATAGTAGTAAGAAAATAGTCTATATATGGTGAAGTATTTAAAACTGATCAATACTTGCTGAGAGAATTGCACAGAAAATTCTGTGGAGAGGTAGAGATCTCTTATGTTCCATTTGTTGATAGGTATTGGGCTGATGCATATTTTAATTAAAAAAAACCCATATACTTTCTATTTGGGTCATGTTTATTTAAACACTCCTGTAACATGGAGCTTGCAATGTCTGAGCACTGTAAAAAATATAAATTGATATAAAATGTAACCTGCCTGAGAAGACTAACAAAGTTCCAAACATTAGTTCTTTTATGGCTATTTTTTTAGCACTTGTTTTATCATTCATGAGCACCATCATAAAACAAATTAATTTAAAAAGACCAGACAATAAACATGATTTCTAGGCAACTGAAACTCTGCAGAATATGTCATTTCATCATTTATCCTACTCATCTTACTTTGTCAATAAATTGAAGCTTTCTGGAGTTACTACCTTCTTCATCTTGCTGCACTGCTTGACACACATTTCTGTACAGTTAGTAGGTGCCTTGTTTACAATAATTGTCCCTTTATATGTAAGGGGAGTTATTTTTCGGGCTGGCTTTTGTTCCAGATATAACGTACAGTAAGTGCACACTCTTAAATAATTCCTTAAATGAACTCTGTTTTTGTAAACTGGATTAGGAGAGTGAAAGTGAGGTAAAAGAGAACTAGACAAAGGACAAAAGAGATTTCTGAATAGTTTCCAAACTGTTGATGCTTTTAGTCAGCTGAATTGGAATATTTTCTTTCTTTTTAGGTGTAGTGATTCCTAATAGAACCAATGGCCTTTCTGGTGGAAGAACCACAGGAGAAGACAGGCACTAGGAAGTCTCCACTGTTTCTTTTGATCTGAAGGCTCTGTGAATGATAGCATTACACCACAACTTATTAAGTTAGAGAACTGTGAAATCAAGAGGATGGGAAGACACAATTTTAAGACTGGCTATCAAACAGAGTTTTATCACATAATCACAGAGACTGGTTGAGATTGGAAGGGAGCTCTGGAATTCATCTGAGCTAACCCCCCTCACACCTAGAGGCAGTTGCCCTTGACCACATCCAGATGCATCACACATTTATAAACATATACGTGGTCCAAAGGGTCCACAGCAGTGTGAAGCTAATGTGAAGGGGTGAACTGAAGACTGAAATACTGCTATTAGGTTTTGAAAGAGAAGATTTTTATATAAATTCCTAGGTACCCATATGGATTTTATGACAATCCATTTCTAAGAGTGCCAAGTTAGTTAAAATGTATTTGATGGTATTAGAGTCAGGTAAAAACTTTTAAGTAGATGAAGACTCTTTAAAATCCTACATTTCTGTTAGCAGCAATTGTGAACCTGGACATATTCACATGCATACCAAAAAAAAAAAAAGGGGGGGCCAAGAAAAACTCATTGGTAAATGCATCTTTTTATTGGAATATACAATTTATTTAAGCTTTTTTAATGATAGTTAAATGATCACAGTATAAATATGTCTTCAAAAACAACTAAGAAAAGGAAAGTCTGTAAAAATTAGTGTGAATTATGTTAACTGCTATGCATTCTTTTAACATATTTACTTGAAAAAATAATCTATAAAATGTTTATGAAATCCATTAAAATATATAAAGATGTACTGTGTGCTCTAAACAGAAATAAAATGAGCCTGTCTGTTTAAAATATGTATAAATTTCAGCTTTATAAACCATATTTCCAAGGAGAAATTAAAAAATCCATAATAAACATAATTTATTTGCACTTTGTGAATAAACTTGTCAGTATTTATTGCTCTATTGGCAACCACGTTTGTTAAAATGCAAACAAGAACCCATAACTATGATCTATGAAAATAAGTAATAATGTATTATTTAAACAAACTTGAGATCTCTATTTGTGCTAGTCTAAAAGCAGTCTAGTTTTCAGTGGGCAGGAGAAAAGCTTCTCGAAACTTCTATGTCCAGCACAGAGCCAATTGCTGAAGGCTCTGACAATGAGGTTACCAGCTGAATTAGAGAAGTTGGTAACGCCTCTGTGATGACATATTCAAGAAAGGAAAAAGCGCAGGAAGCTCTCTTTCCTCGCCCGAGGGCTGGTGAGGCGGCCGCTGGGTGTGATCCTGGCGGGGGCAGTTGGGGGCCCATCGTGGCTGGGGCCTTCCCAAGGCCAGAGCCGCCTGTGTGGGGCTGGCGAGGACCGCGCTGCCAGGGCTGGCGGTGCGGTGCCCTCAGGGACCACGTTGCAGCAGGTTCAGGTGAGACTGATGCTTGTGAAAGTTAAAACCCTGCTAGAAAAGTTTGCAGAGAACTATCTCCCGTGGGAAGGATCCCATGGCACAGCAGAAGAAACTCTTTTCCTTAAGCATGCTGAAGAAAGATTTTTAAGAAGTGAAATACTGACCAAAAACCCCATGTTTTGTTTCCTTGCATGGTTGGTGGAAAGAAGGGGGGACTAGGAAAGCAAGGTGTTCTGAAGTTTGCTTTGGTTCTCATTATCCTTTTAATTCTGTTAATAATAAATCTTCTTTATACTGTTTAAGTTTTGAACCTGTTTTTCCTCAAGTTTTTTTTCAATAATCCTTATCTCAACTCATGAAAATGAAGTTCTAATTTCCCTTCTTCTGCTTAACTATAGCAGAGGAAAATAAGTAGATGGTTTTTTCATGGGTGCCTGGTGCTTAGCCAGCATCAAACTGCGACGCGCTTTCATGCAAAGATTTTTGCATTTGCTGTGTCTATATGTAGCTATATTTAATGCTCAAAAGAAAGCTTGTTTTTCTTATATGTTATTAATGAATTTGTTTTATGTCTTACTCTATACACAATAAACACACAATAAATTTCTGTGGAAAGTAGTCTCAGTAGGCACATTAAATATGAGGCTAAAACAGATCATTAACCTTATCTAATTTTGCCAGATATTTAATTTAGTCATTAAATTTATTATTTTCTATTTGTGCTAGTGTCAATCACATGGAAAGCAAAATAGAATCCAGTTTTTATTTGATATGAAGTAGAGTTCTTTCAATTTGCTGGAAACATCTAAAAAACTTGATTCTCAAGAGATCTGACTGCTATATGAAAAACCTCATTTGATTCTCCATAACAAAGAGCAGACACTGAGAAAGAAATACTGACATGTATCCAGCCTTTGAAAAATATACTAAATGTGACTTTTCCAATATATCATTAATCCAACTCTGTGACATTTTCTAACTATCAAATCACAGCATTAACCTGTTTCACAATAATTGCAATTATGCAAATCATTTAAGTGGGCAAAAATAATATAAAAAACAGATGGAAACATCAGGAATGAAACCCAGAATTTCTAAGCTTCTGAGTAGAATCTGTGGCATCATTATGGGGTCTGAATCTTGCTGTGATGTTCAACAGTTCAAAGATGCTTAGATTTATCATGTAAAGATTTGTCTGCTTCAAATTCCTTTAACGAGTCTTAATTCTTTAATTTGACAAGGCTTTCTATAATACAGAGAAGTTTCAACAACTTTTTTTCTTGCATCATTTCTCTAAATGTCACATTTAAAGGTACACCCATTTTACAGCTTCTTACTGTGCAGCAGTCTTGGGTACAACTGAGTCATGGCTACTAAATAAATGTGAAATCCAGACTTAATGTGATGATGTAAGCAGAAACAAGGATATTAGAAACTGAAGGCTTACAAAAATGGAATATAAAATCAAAAAAAAATGTAAAAATGTAAATGCTTGGTGTGGTTCCCAGCTGAAGTATAAATGCCATGCTGTTTAGTTTTTTTTAAGACTGGATAATCTGTTGGGTTTATGCAAGTGCACTGATACAAGTTTTGCTGCAATCATTCCTGTAATGACTGTTTGTCAGTATTGAAGATCCAGCCTTGTAAGATGTTTCCAGCTTCTGATTGCTGTCTGGGAAACCCTAGATTTTGGTGAGGTTTTTCAGTGCACTCTGAATTGAAACATGTTTGCAGAGCCAGCAGGTAGCACTGTTGTTCAGATTGGGTTCTAGGCTTTGGAAAACTAGTCGCAAGAAAGATGTCAACTTTGTAAATGAGGGTGCAGCATCTGAATTTAACTTAACTCAGCAATAGCATAAACTAGACCAAACCCATTGAAAACTTCAACAAGCAGGAGAAAACGTGAAGACAGACCTGACTGCCCGTGGCGGACAAGACAGTTTTTCTGTTTGGCTGGAAGAGATGTCATCTGGGAACACAGGAAGTGACTGGTGAGGGCAGGAGAGCATTGTGGTAAACAAAACAGAGAAGGTCTTGACATAGCATCAAAGAATGGCAAGAACTTGCACTTAAACAAACTACTTTAAATGTTTCCTTGCTTATGTTCAGTTGATGATGGAATAATTTTAATGAAAATTCTGTTTGTTGATTATGAAAGGATAAATTAAGTAATTGGTCAATAATGTGTCACTGTACTTCAAAGTGTCATTCACTTCAATGTTGGGATAGCTGTTCCCACCTCTTAAGAGAGGTAGTCCTCAGACACCACCAAGAGAGGTCCAAGAACAGACTAAAACCATTCTCAGCTGACGCACAACCATGCTCAGGCAACAAGTGTTATTTGTGCTCCTCTTACCTCATCAGTCAGGGAAGGCTGAAATTCATCACAGATCCATTTACTCGGTGACAGGTTACTTTCTTGAAAACCTGTGGCCATTCTTTTGGGTTTCAATCTCTTTTTCTGATAAACAGTGTTATTTCTGAAGCAAGTTGTGCTGTAGTCTTTTACAGCAGAAACATGAGTACTCCAGATAGAATCATATTGAAAATACTTTAGATTTGATGGCAGTTTTGTGAACATGAAATATTTAATATCTCTATATTATGTTACATTTTTGAATGCGATATGATGAGAGTGGACAACCCCATACACCATTTCCTTCCTAGTTTAGCCAATGTACTTTTGTTCACAAACTTTATTACCTCCACTTTTAACCTAGTCAGATGATTTACACTTGCTGTTCCAAATGAAGAACTCTTCCAAAGGCTGATTGTTCTTCAGATGAAGGAATTTTTGACCCTTACGTTATTTTTTTAATATATTTATGTTTAGTATCACATCAATAGTGGGCTTTACTGTAAATAGCTCATTTGCTTTGGATAAATGCCAAAATCAAAATTTATATAAATACAAAATTTCCTTTTTATGTCAATTTCAGAAGATGTACTTGAGGAGACACTAAAATAGCATTATAAAATTTTACTGAGAGAAAACTTGGTAACTGTTAGCTTTTCAAGTTAAAATTAGATCATGATGTGAATAAGGACCTTTCTTTCCACATACAGTAGATTTAATCCATGCTTATTAAATTAAAAAAAAAAAACAACAAAGCAGGCACCTATTACACTGCTGAGTTCCCCTATCCACCCAGAATTTTCTTCACAATTTGTTTTAAAAACTACATTTCAGTACAAATCTCAAAAGACTAAAAAATGCAACACACAGTGTTAGGAGAAGAGACAAGACAGCTTACTGACCTGTCATACACAGGAGATTATATCAATATTTTCCCAGTTATTTTTCTCCATCAGTGCAAAATTCGACATACACTCAATGGAGCAGAAAGTACTGATTTACTTTTCTGGTTTTGAAAAGATGCATATCTTTTTTATTTATGTAAATATCCCATATATATCTGCTCTGTATTTCATATTTGCCACCTCTTCTTTTTGTGAGTGTCCATTGTGGTTTTGTGTGTTATAACATCTGTGTGGTTTTTTGATTATGTGTTCTTTGTAGAAGAATGCATTCTGCTCCAGAAACTTCTAAACAAGCCACTTTCAAATCATTGTAGATACTGTATGGCCTCTTCCATCCAAAGCAAAATCTGAACCTGGACACCAGGGAGTCACGAGGCTAGTTGGCATCCCTATTTTTTCCTGTTATTTTGGTTTGCCTGGGGAAAGGTACTGAATTTTACTTGTCCTCTGATAAGTTTAGAAGTTGGACTATGCAGCAAGACCTGAGAGTCAGTCTCATTTAACTAACAAATAAACATTCTTGAAATAGTTCAAGTACATTGCTGTATTCTAACCCTGTCCAGCCGCTCGCTCACTCTTGCCACATTAAGATGGGGGAGACAATCGAAAATATAAAAGTAAGAAAAACCCATGAGTTGAGAAAAAGGCCGTTTACAGAGGGAAAAAAAAAACAAACATGCACACAAGCAAAGCAAAATATGGAATTAATTCGCTACTTCTCATGAATGGGCAAGAGTTCAGCCATCCTCAGGAAAGAGGGCACAAAACAGTTACTTGGGAAAGCAAATGCCATCTCTCCTAATGTCCTTCCGTTCTTATTCTCCCAGCTTTATATTGTAGAACACAGGGTATGAAATATACTTTTGGTTAGTTGGGGTCACCTGTCCTAGGTGTGTCCCTTCCTAACTTCTTGTGCACTCCCAGCCTGCTCTATGTTGAGACAATATATAATAAAAACTTCACATTTAAATATTGTCACCATTTTGTCAAGCAGTAGAAAAATAAGTATTATTAAAAAACCAAAAATAATCCCACCAAAAACCTCAACCAAAATCCACAAAGAGCCTAAAGAGTAAAAAGAAAAAAAAAAAATACAAAAAAATAGTCATCTACTCCAAGGAACTAATGAAATGGCTAAAGATAATAAGTGTGACCAAAATGATCAAGATTAATTCCTGAATTATTTATGAACAAAACAACTACAGCTCTTTTTTTATAATAAAATCTGGATTGTTGTTACCATCCTTAAGCCATAATTACAACACTATTTGAAGCAAAAAATTTTATAAGGCCAGTAGACCTACATTGCGGACTACATTTTCTGTCTAAAAAGTATAATCTAAGTCTGAATGGCAATGAGTTTATGCTTTCAATGACTATGAACCAAATAGTTTATCTTAGATAAGTTGGTGATTATTTTTTGAGACAAAATATTGCAAAATTATTGCTTTTTCAGTTTGTACAGCCCCACGATTCAATTTCAATTT
>VZTH01005791.1:75165-171103 GCA_013397815.1 Aleadryas rufinucha
TTCTTGAAATAGTTCAAGTACATTGCTGTATTCTAACCCTGTCCAGCCGCTCGCTCACTCTTGCCACATTAAGATGGGGGAGACAATCGAAAATATAAAAGTAAGAAAAACCCATGAGTTGAGAAAAAGGCCGTTTACAGAGGGAAAAAAAAAACAAACATGCACACAAGCAAAGCAAAATATGGAATTAATTCGCTACTTCTCATGAATGGGCAAGAGTTCAGCCATCCTCAGGAAAGAGGGCACAAAACAGTTACTTGGGAAAGCAAATGCCATCTATCCTAATGTCCTTCCGTTCTTATTCTCCCAGCTTTATATTGTTGAACACAGGGTATGAAATATACTTTTGGTTAGTTGGGGTCACCTGTCCTAGGTGTGTCCCTTCCTAACTTCTTGTGCACTCCCAGCCTGCTCCATGTTGAGACAATATATAATAAAAACTTCACATTTAAATATTGCCACCATTTTGTCAAGCAGTAGAAAAATAAGTATTATTAAAAAACCAAAAATAATCCCACCAAAAACCTCAACCAAAATCCACAAAGAGCCTAAAGAGTAAAAAGAAAAAAAAAAATACAAAAAAATAGTCATCTACTCCAAGGAACTAATGAAATGGCTAAAGATAATAAGTGTGACCAAAATGATCAAGATTAATTCCTGAATTATTTATGAACAAAACAACTACAGCTCTTTTTTTATAATAAAATCTGGATTGTTGTTACCATCCTTAAACCATAATTACAACACTATTTGAAGCAAAAAATTTTATAAGGCCAGTAGACCTACATTGCGGACTACATTTTCTGTCTAAAAAGTATAATCTAAGTCTGAACGGCAATGAGTTTATGCTTTCAATGACTATGAACCAAATAGTTTATCTTAGCTAAGTTGGTGATTATTTTTTGAGACAAAATATTGCAAAATTATTGCTTTTTCAGTTTGTACAGCCCCACGATTCAATTTCAATTTATTGTGGAAGTAGAAGTAAACTTAAAAAACAGTCTTATTGCAGCTCATTGCCTTTTCCAGACTTGTCACCTCCTATGTGATTTCTGTGCATTTTATGGATCAGTTATTTGTATGTAGCTCTGCAGATAACTCACACCAACTTTCAACCTTTGAAGAATATTAAGAAAAACAAAACCAAAACTGGATGTTCTCATAGTTTCACAGAGAAAAATGTGCAAGGAGATACAGCAAAATGCTTTCACTTTTCATCACATCATCCCTAAATGAAGTCAGAAATTATTTGGGGTGATGCAGCATGAGGTTACTAGAATAAAAGTGAGTGCCTTCATCAAGTTCTGTTCTGTTGCAACTGAACTGTCTCTGGTACTTAAACACAACTAAATATCTGTATTTTAAAGATCTATGCATAGGGATGTCTTTCTTAAGAGTAGGTTACATATAACCTGCATCCTCATCTGTATCTCACATCTGTGTACTCCATAGATAAAGAGCAGTTAAACTCTTCATCTGTGCAGATACACAGCCATTTCCTATTCCCAAAACTAAATGAAAATGTTTTCTTCAAAACAATGTGACATTTTGAGCAAAAATAATCAGAAATTGAAGCATGTTTTACATAAAATGTTCCTCTGCAGTTGCAGTATGTATCCATATTTCTGTAGGAGTCTCTATGGCTAATAATGAGCTCATGCATTATATCTACATTCAACGGGACACATGAAGTCTTTCTCCTCTGCCTAATTCTTATTTTCAGAAAAAAATCCAAACACCATAACTTTGTTTGATATCTTTTTTTTCCCCAAAAATTTCATCAATTAAAAAACTTTCTTGAAGGAGCTCAGAGGCCAAGAATTCACACACCCTGGGCTATGTCTGCATAAATATAAGTGCAAGGGTACTGTGTTCTAGATCTGAGATCAAGTACCACAAACTGCTCCCAAACCTTTTTTATTACTGTGTGGAATGCAGCCCAGGCAACACTAAGAGGAGTTATCTACTATGCATTTCTTTCCCTTCTGTCTACATAGCAAATTGCCCATAAATCTGCTGGACAGTCCCTTTAAAGTAGAAGAGATATCACACAAACAGATTGTTGCTAAATAAAAAGCTTAGGAAAATAAGACTTAGAGTCAGTACAGTCTCTTCAAATAGGAATCAAACTGGCAAGAAAAGCATCTTCCTTCACTGCCTACATCCTATGCTCAGGAGGGAGGAAAGACTACTGCAGTGGAGGTGCTTTCTGTCCCTATTTTAACTTACTGCAAGTGAAAACCAGCATAGTAACTGCTATGTCCTGAACTGACTCGAACATCCAGAAACTGTCACCAGAGGATGATTCTTCTCTTGTTCATCATTTTAATCTTGAACTGTAAAGAGTGTTAAAATGAACACTGTGTATTTTATTTCAAGATTTGAATCTTGAATACTATCTTAGTCTACTGGTTTTTGGAAAATTGATTTTTGGCACTAAAGTAATATTCCATGTAGATGAATTAAGGCACAGTGAAACCATTTTTTTGAGGTTCTTAAAAGACGTTGAGGCTATTCAGGACATATAGTTACAAAGCTGTGTTTTTTTCCATAATATGGAAACAAAGGTAAAAAAAAAATCCATAATGTCTTTATAAAAAATAATAAGTTTTCACATGTTTTATTTTGTGTACCAAAATTGGTGTGTCAGAACTTACAATGTGTTGTGGTTTTGGAGCAGTGTTCCCCAACTTAGCATTCTTATTGAAACACCCCAGTAATGTGCTACTCACTCATTCACTCTACCCTTTCTCTTCCTCCATGGCAGGATGGAGAGGAGAACTGGAGGCACGAAAGGTAGAGGTTTCAGGTTGAAATGAGAACAACTTACTGGAAACAGCAATGAGATAAGACACCAAGGGTAACAGCAACAATAAAAGTGTTTTCCAGAAAGGCTCCCCATGCGGAAACTGATAATGCACAAACTGGTAATGCACAAACTGATAATGCACAAACTGCTGCCACTTTACCTGACCGAAGAGACTCTCTCCCCCTTGCCCCATCATGTGAGGGTGATGTGAGGTGGTATAGAATAGCCCCTTCTGGCTACTTCAAATATTCACCCTGTCCTGGCTGGAACGAGGACAAGATGTTGTCCTGAAGCTTGTAAATCCAGATTCTTCTTGAAGAGCAGCATTCTAGATGCCTCAAATGTGTAGCCTATTTATTTCTATGTTCTTGTTTCCTATGGGATTAAAAAAAAAAAAAGTGAAAAAGTTAAATATGGAAAAATTGAAATGCAAAATGTATTTGAAAATTATCTCTATCATAAATGGTTTATTATTGATTTTACTTTCAAAAGTAAGAATAATATCTGATAATACCAGGTAGCCAAAAAGATGTGACAGTAAAATATACACGGAAACAATAATTTCATAAAGCAGGTCATGATTTGGGTTTTTTTCTATTTTGTTCTTTCATTGAAATGTTGTTCTTTTGTTTTCCTATACATTTTTCACTAAAAACATACTTCCCCAGCTCCCTGAAGTATCCAGAAAAGATAATAAAATGCATCATCTGAAACAAACCTGTCACTTCTAGTTGAAAATCTGTTATCAGTTTCTGTAATACTTTTTGTTGTAAAAAAAGATTCTTTCTACATCTCCCAGGTACACCTTTGTAAACTATTCTCAATAAATTTTGTGTTTAGCACATTGCTGTCTACAAAGAATAAATGAAAAAAATCTCTCTATACACAACCTTGATACTTTAACTATTTATCTTACAGAAAAACAGAACAAACCAAGAGAAAACCATTTTGACAATTAGCTCCTTGCAAACATCTTCACCACAGCTATATCTTGCCTGATTATTCAAGAGTCATAAAATATTTCTTATACCTCCCTGACTAATTTATTTCTGATTTCATGATCTGTTTCCAAGATAGTAGTAAGAACACTTTCTTCAGTGGATTTTTTCTTTTTTTTTGGCACTTGTGAATTTTAGGAAAGTTTTCTGCTTAAGCAGGTAGACAAGGAGCTATGTCTGTCTAATACTCATAGAGATATTATATCTTTTTCTTCTGTAAGGTTCCTGGGGAATAAAAAGTTCTGTTTGTTTGCAAAAAAAACCCCAACACATATTTTGTTCACAGCTTTCCCAGTTGTGTACTTGAATATCAAATTATTATGGTGTCTCCTCAAACTATAAACTAGAATTAGCAAGTTCTTAATGTATTCTGTACTCTTGTCATGTATTGACAAGTGGTTTTAATTGTCTCCTAAAGAATCTGTGATTGTGTTTCCCCCTTTGTTGGTGGGTGTGCATATTCTCAATAATGACAGGGACCTCTCACTTTTGGTAAAACGGTTTGTATGTTCCTGTTAGTAAAAATTAGAAATTTCTTCAAATGCTATAAATACCTATGTTATACAACAGAAGACCTTGACCTATTATTCCTGATAAATCTTTATTTACTTGGTCTTTTTAAGAAGTAATCTGATGTACACAATGAATAGTTCCACATAAGAGTTATATGCTTTTTTCCTTCCAGGGCCTGATTTTGTTCTCAATTAGTTGGATTATAAACCTTGGAATAAGTAAGGAGATGGATTAAAGGGAGGAAGCTTTCCAGTGCTCAGAAGACTGTATTATTATTTTTTGTGAAAATTGAAGTCACACTGCTCTATGCAATCTGATTTTAGCAAAATTCAATCTACTTTGAAAAAGGTAAAGAGAAAAAGGTATCTGGTGACTGTGGAAGTTTGCCTTCACAAAGCCATTTTCTTGACTATTTTGTTCCTGTTATAATTGTTGTTATTACTGCAGCAAATTAATTAGTGAAAAAAGGTAGCTCTCAATTTCACAAAGGGAATTTCATCTTGTTCAATTATTTGGAGAGCTTGTTGAGCTCCTTGTGCTTTAATGATCCAAAAATGTAATTTTAGGACAGAGGTTGAAATCAGAACATTAGAGCTCAATGGACTGTTTCAGAAAAATATGAGCTGATCTGAATAAGCTGCAATTAATTCAGCTGAACAAAACGTAGGTGTCATTAATTTAAGTGTTCTGCTTTACACTCCTGCAATATTCACGCCATGTGCTAGCTAATCCCAGCTCTCACCTACACAATTGCACCACAAGCTGCAGGATGGGTGGCATGGCTGTTTCTGCAGCTGCCACAGCTCACAGTTCTGCATCTTAAGGTAATATGAAATGAGCGCCAGTGCAAGCTGATATTCTGAATTGTCATTTGTGTCTGCTCCAGGTGGATGTTTTAACTCTTTGGCTAACATGGACAGCAGTCTGTTAGAGAGGGTGGGCAGGTAGGGAAATATACTGCTTATAAAGCCCTTGCAGAGATTGTCTGAGGTTGTGACTGAAAGTCTTTCATGCAAGAACTGGTTGACATTTGCATTATCCCATTACAAGTGCACCCAAGAAAGCTTTATCATCCTAAAAGCAGCCTGTTTATTCAGGGAGGAAAAGAGCCCAGGGAAGTCAACACAGGCAGGATACTGTCGGTACCTTTGCTGAGCAAGCAGCAGGTCTCCTTTGTATGTAGTTACATCTCCATTCAGAGCAGAAATGTGAAGATAATGTAACTGAGATGTTTATTTACTTGTAAAATATACTGTAATCCCACTGACCAAAATTTGAAGTAAACAATAAGTATTCAAAGGCAATTATGTTAGTTATGAAGTAAGTTTAAAGTAAACTTAGTGTCAAAAAATCAATATATTTCATAGATTCATACCTCTTACATTCTTGCTCCTGTCCCTATGTAGGTCATACAGCATGAAAATAACAAAGCCTTTTTAACTAATGACTTTAACTGTTTTAACAGCTATTTATTCCATTTCAGTCTGACACTTTGAAGGGTGCAAAGACAGAAATACTCACAATTTTTCAGAAGAAAGCATAGAACATATCTGTAGTATAGAGGCAAAAACATCAACCTTAACAAGATGTTTTGGAGATTCCCTTGTAAAATATGCTGATGTAAAATTCAATTAAAAAAAAAAAATAAAATAGCTCATATTCAGTATGTAGAGATGCCAGCAGGAGGAGAGAGTTCCAGCCTCATGCATTCAGAAATTTCCCATTGGTGGTGGAATGATACTGGAGCCAATGTCATACTGTCACCTCCTGCCAGTTTGATATGTCTGGCTTTGAGCCAACGGTGTTCCAGCACATTGTCTATTGAATCCTTTTTAAATAGGGATCTGAATGACCATGCAATAAGAAGGAACTGTTGGGAAATGGTGGCTGTCTTCTTGGCATCCTTGAATTACGATAAGAATGTAATTCCTATGTGATAAGAATGTAATTCATGATAAACAAGAATGCAAACCTATTTCCATTAGCCATGACCTTTAACTTAATTCATCCTTGAGAAGTCCATCAGAGCAATTACTAACCAGCAGAGAGCAATCACTAACCAGTGATATACACACGAATCCTGTGCTGTTTGCCAAACATGCCAAATATGTAACAAATGCCACTGATTCCTCATTTCTGGAAACACATCTACTGATATGAATTAATGCATCTTTCATGCTTTGATTCTGCAAAAGCATCATGTTTCAAAGGTTCATAACAGAAAACAATGCATTAAAATTTGTATATTTAAAAAAAAAATGTATGTTCTTGCTTCAATTGAATGCAGCTTCCCAAATAACATGCATATAAATATAAGGAAAATATTGTATATAAAACATAGTTGACCTCTTGACAGATGGTAGGTGTAGACTTAAAGTTACTTCATTCTTAGGTTTATTTCTCATTCTGAATAGTGTCAGTACAGCCTGAAAATGAAGAATAGGCTTTGGCCTTTGCAAAAGGTTTTTCTGTTGAAGCTCTAAGATGTGCCATTCAGCAGCAGCTATTGGGAAAAATGTTGTTATGCTTTGCTCATACTTTCTTGCCTGAGGAGTACAGAAGCCTCTCAGAGTGGTGTCAACAGAATGGCTTTCAAGTTAATTGAAAAGTATAGTCAATCTGCTTGGTATTTCTGTCACAGAGCAAAGGGAAGAATTGCATTTAACCAAGCCTCTGTAGTGTTTATGCATGGTGTGTTCTAAGTGTCATGTCAAGCCCTAGATGAAAAGTAAACAGAAAGGTAAAAGAAAAGGAATTCCTTAGAAAAAGTGCAAAAACATTCTGATTAAAAGCACTACCTGCAGGACCTTGACAATGCAGTGCTGGGATGAAGCCTTTTAGGGCTCCAGTTCGGCAAATTCAAAAGTGTTCAGTTGACCTTGATGACATTGTTGTCATCAGACACTTTCTAGGCTGCCAGCTAAACAAACTCCAGTGAAGTCACTCATAGCATTCAAAAATCTTACTGATCTCACCAGTCTGAAAAAGTCATCTATCTTAAGCATTTTATGGCAACTTGAGACTGCTAATATGATTGCTGAGCTACTTTTCATGTGCAGATATGACAATTAGCAAGTCATCTGATCTATGCAATTGTTGAGGTACAGTGTACCTCTGTCTAAAATTTTCTTATGAATAAATACCTTTCACGTCTCTTTGAAGATTGCATACTGCAGCTAGATGACCAAGAATACTTTGGTAAAATTTACCAAATAGTAAAGCCTCTGTTCTCTTTTTTCCCTTTTTGTCTCCTATCTTACATAATCCAAATAATGAGTGTCATACTAAATACTGTAATGTGAAATATTTATTTTACAGCCTTCAAATTTTAAAGTTATTCCATTTTTCTTCTACTAAAACATGTTGAGAACACCTTAATTTTACTGGAACATAACTTATTTTTATGAACTGTAGTCAAAACTACTGCTTTAGCTGTATATGCATTTACTTTTGATTCCTGTGTGTCTCTTTTATAAACAGGAATTGGGTTTTTTATGGAGACACACAGTCAGAGTTCACCTCAGTAAAGTTCCACCTGTGTGTCTTAGCCCACTAAATCAAATTCTATAAAGGGACAAAAGAAATGGTCTTTGTAACAACAGTGTATCTACTGTTTTAAAGGAATATTACACATTATTTTAATGAGAGTAATAAATGTCAATAATTCAGCCATTTGCTTTATTGTTGTTAACAAAAGTATTTTTTTCTCTCGTAAAATTTTAAATATCGAGTGTGCTAGTGGCTTGCCTTATCTTTCCCATTCTGTTGCAGTGGATGCACTATATTCAAATCCTAAGTGAAAAATAGTTTTAGTTTGAGTAAATCTATGGCGAAGCATGAAAAAGCTGGAAATATTGAACAGCATTTCTGGACACTGTTAAATTAAATTGTTAAGATTTTTTATTTGCCAACATATATAAATATGGGAGGAAAAATGTATTTAATTAACAAATAGAATATAATGATTATAGGTGCAAATATATTGTCATAAATAAAATTCTGCATGTCAGTCAGATATATGACAACAGGAATAAGCATGTACAATGTTGAATAAAAAAAAAAAGACTCATACATTTGTCCTTAAATAGTTTTAAAGTCTTGAAAACGGACACGGAAAGCATAAATGGCTAAAAAGCATTTACTATCTCCTCCCAAAACATGGTGGGTGACATCTACTATCCATATTTTATTTGAACTTGGCAGCTGCAATAGAAAGTCTGGATCACTGCTGTTATCTTTCTCAGGGAGAAAAAAAGATTGTGTTCTGGCTGGCTTATACACTATACTGAAGGCATCAAGCACTGGGCTATGACACAGATCGATAGAAAAGATTTTATTGCACTCACCAATTGTCCTACAGGGTGGAAAGCTTTATGCAACACAAAGGTATTTATAAAACAATAAGTTTTGAAATACTGCTTTTGTGTATCTGTAGATACTCCTATTTTTAATAAAACAAAATTATTACTTAAATAAAAATGGAACCAAGAATAGAGGTGATATTTCTTATTTATTTGGTTATTCATGACACAGAGAGCAATTGGAAGTGCACTGTCTTGCTTTCATCAAATTGAGTTGTTGTTATATCAAGGTAAAACATATATCATCACCTTAACAGAATTTTTACACTTGCCCCATTATCAAGTAGGTTTTATAGATTTTGCTAGCAATGCAGTCTCCCTAGAATGCCTTCAGAGTCTGTGAGGAAGAAATTTATAAACACAAAGCCTTACAGACTTTTGTAGGGATTCTTTCATGTGTATGAACAGTAATAAACTAAAGGAAAGGAGAAAACCTGTAGTGTAACCATTTAGACCTACATGACTGCAGGCTTGTACAATAAAAACAAGCATAAATCTCGTACTGAGCTAAATGACAAACTGTGCTAATGTCATTAGGTCTGCATAGTGAATATGATATGTGAAATTCATAAAGCTCTCCATGGTACCTCTTTTCAAAACATTATTCACAATCTCCAAATAAAGAATACTTCTGTCAGACAAACAGGAATGATATTCACAGCTGTGCAGTATTGTATGTGTAAAAGACTTTATGGATTGCGGTCCTTACATATTGATGGTAGCTGGCTAATCCCTGGCATGTTGCTCTTTAATCCACAAGGCTTAGATGTTTGTTGCAGTGCCTGAATGAATGCAGCTTAAACGCACTTGTAACATTGAATTTACTAAAAACTTTATGTGAGCATCACCATTCTTTGCACCTTTATGGCAGCTTGAGCTGCCAATAGTAAATAACATGACAGGCAAGGCCAATGTCAGAACAGCTAGGGAAACTGCCACAGCCAAGTGAAGGAAACACAATAAGATGATGAATTATGATATGCAATGATTTTAAATCTGTAGTCACCTATGTTTTCTGAGGAGAACCTGGGGTACTTTGGATGATTTTCCTGTGCAACCGAATTCAAAATATTTGCTTTTTCATAATCAAATTTGAAAGGAGAACTGAATAAAAAGTAACAGTGGCTTCTAATTTAAAAGATGCAAAGGAGTGACTGCAAAGGCAATTTTGTGCTTGTCTCCAACATGATAGAAAATCTGCTCTGTCAAAACTGGGATTATGAGAAAAAAAGCGACATTTTCTAAATTATTTGATATAGCAGTGAACGATAAAAAGTAGTCAAATTCTGACAAGAATAAATGCTGATGAAGGAAAAGCTGATGTCTTAGAATCTAAGCGTTGTCTGTATAAAAGCTACTGATAAAGTAGACAGGAATTTAATAATTTTCATTATTTTAACAATGAAATCAAGGACTGTCAAACTGAATTCATGTGCAGGAAAGAGTTCCCTAGTGTATATGTGCATGTGTGTGTGTGTATTATTCCCCTGCTGCCACTGTTAAGCTTCTAGTCAGTCAGTTTCCAGACATACAGCCCTCAGAGACAAACAGGTTTCCAAAAATTCCTTGGAAAGTTTCTGTATTGTGAGTCAAGAGAAAAACAAGTTCTGTTTATCCCAGTGTTCATGAACCTACGTCCTTTGGAAATATTTTTGTGTATTTTAAATAGTTGAATTGTGTCTTCAACACTGAATCAGTTTGGTTGAGATGTTTATAGGTATTGTGTATAGGATTTGAAATCTAGAGCATGGTATAAAAAAGAGTAAATGATTTTAACTTCTTTGGAAGGGATTGAATAGCCTCAGTCAAGAGAAACTTGGGAGAAACCCAGTCTGCAGCAGACCCACAGCCCATGGCCAAAGAGCCAAAACTTCTTCCATTGAAATACACAGAAGGGAGGAGGCTAGTAATGTAGAATTGTAGCTTATAATGGCAAGGATCTTCAGGAGGGCAGAAACTCTTCACCAGTCTTCAGACTGAAAATGAAAGACCTGTCACATCAGGAGAGCCACTGGAGCTGAGTAAGGCAGCCCAATCTTCTCCCCATATAACAAACAGTGCAGCTAAGGAAAGGTGACAGCTAATAGTAGCAGGCAACTCTCTTCTGAGACGTACAGAGGCACCTATATTCTGACCTGATGCCATTTCTGGAGAGGTGTACTGCTTGCCAGGGGCTGTATCAGCGATATCACCATGAGACTACCAAGCCCACTGCAGTCCACTATTAGCTGCTCCTGCTGTTCTTTATTTTATGCTTCTCTTTGATAGCATAGGGTTAAAATGTTTCTAAAATTGTATTAGCTTAGGTGGGCTTTGAATAGGTATTGTTTCTGCTAAATCTTGTGACTCTGCACCTGTGTATGGTAAATGGTAAAAAGTCAAATGTTCTGATTGCTTAATCGTAACGCAGATCATGAGGAAAGAACAGCAAATATGGGGAATATTGTGGGAGAGGGGCTCGAAGCTTATGCTTGAATGATTACAATAGAACCTGTAGCTTATGCTCGATTGATCACAATAGAACAATAGATGGCTAATGATTAACACATGATTCTATAGCAGTTATGTAAGGGAAAAATATAAAATGGATTTTACTTCGAACCCTTGTTGGAATCTGATCTGGGTTTGTACCCCGATTCCCGAGCGCTCCTCAAATAAAAGGCACCTGCATATAATCATGCTGTGATTATGTGTTTCTAAGCTAACATCTTCACGATACTTTTGTAATGCAATGTACTTTTTCTAAATGTAAGATTACTGTCCTTTGCTAGTTAGGAGTGTTCCCTACCTCCTGAGGTGTCAGAATTCATCTGACAAAAGAAATAACATTCAGTAGACAATGTAGGTTATGATGTTTTGAACATTCAGGAGGAACAGCTACAAAAGGCTACAGTTCCCATTCTTTTACAAGTCAAATGACCTGATATTCCAATGCAGTAGCAGCTGTCTTCCACTCCTGAGCTGAAGACAAAGTATATTTTTCTCAGCCATGCTGCATTTTTGCTCTGTCTTGTATCTAACCTAGTTAGATTTGACTGACATCCACCTTATTGGAGAAAACCCTGCACTTAGTTTAAATTTGCTGCAGGCCAGGCCAAGTCAACTACAGATAGTCCCAGAGACTTTCTGCTTGAAAAAGTCACAAATCAAAACTGGAGCTTAAACTATTATTCTAAAAAAGTTGATGTACATCTTTGATGTTGGGAAGGAAGTGCTGGGTGTTGGCTTGTGGCAATGGGCAAGATGGTTTGTTCTTTGAATAACCATGGAAAACTTGAACACATTTAAAAAGGCATTAAACTGTGTTTACTAATATTTATTTGGTAACAGATTTATCAGAAGTAATGTCAAGAATCACAGAGTGACTTGGGTTGGAAGGGACCTTAAACATCATTTGTTTCCAACCCCTGTGTCACGGGCTGGGACATATTCAACAGGTTACTCAAAGTCCCATCTGACCTGGCCTTGAACTTTTCCAGGAATGGGGTAGACACAACTTCTCCCAAAAACCTGTTCCAGTGCCTCTGCACCCTCACAGAGAAGGGTTATATTTAAACTAAATCTATTGGTTGAAAACTGTTGCCCCTCATCCTTTCACTACCCTCCCTGATAAAGGATCCCTCCCCACCTCTTTTTATAAGCCTCCTTTTAAGTACTGAAAGGATGCAATAACGGCTCTGCATAACCTCCTCTTACCCCAACAGTCTTAGCCTTTCTGCAAAGGAGATATACTCCAGCCTTTGCTCATGTTCATGGCCCTCCCTGGACCTGCTCAAGGAGATCCATGTCTTTTTTGTGCTAAGGACCCCATAACCGGGTGCAGCACTCAAGGTGGAGTTTCAGGAGAATGCAGTAGAGAGGAAGAATCTCCTCCCTTGACCTGCAGGCCATGCTTCATGATCGTCATCAAGTCTTCAACAAATGAAGAATACAAACTTCCATATTCTATCTTGAAAGCAATTTTTGTATTTTGTAATTATATTGTTCTTTATAATATTCTGATACTGACTTCTAATGTCTTCTGCCTTAGGACTCTCTCCGTCTCTCTCTGAAGAAAAAGAGCCGAAAAAAACTGGCTGAAAAGCAAGAAGGGTGCTTCCTCTGCTCTTCTCCCCCCAGCAGAGAGACGCAGAGGAGAGGTGATCTTGAAGCACAGACTGCTTTGAAAAGTTCGCCTGCCCTTTTTTTTCTCTCTCTCTCCTCTCTCAGGGCTCAGTTTAAAGGCACAGAAAGGCACAGGAATCATGTCTGGGCATAGAGCGATGATAGGGGATACACCTGATAAAGTCACCCCAAGACAGTAGTCTAATCTGAAAAATGAAAAATTCATTAATGGCTGAGAAACTTTGTAAAAAGTTCATCAAGAAAACTCCAATTATCAGCATAAATCAAATGAAGGACTGCAGAGTTTGAATTTCATTTCTGTTCTTTAAAATGTATATATACTCTCATTTAAGTGTGCTCTATGACTTAAGCAGCAGTTTATTGAAGAAACTTTTTTGTGTTGTTTTACCTCTTTGGAACAATATTCCCTTGGAGAAAAACATTTTATCTTCACTATATTCCCTATTGTCTTTTCTCATCATAAAAAAGTGCTTGTGATACTGCATATTAAAGGCAGCTTTTTTTTTTTTTTTTTACAACATCATGTGAAGGAGAGCTATGTCAATCTTCAATACTAATTTCCACAATAACTTTATGCTGCGCAGCTTTTTGCAGCAAAAAACCTACAGAGTATGGGCTACAGAAGTTGACAGATTCATGCCATAATGCTAAATCAAAATACAAGGAAATGGCACAATACACATTTAAGAAATTTGTATTGGAATAAAAGACAACAACAAACCAAACCATAACATAATGCAAAATATTTCAGTTAGAGCAGAAAATCTCTTTTCAATTTTCAGGCAGGCAATGGCTGTTGCAAATCCAATACATTTATTGATGCACATGTATATGACTGATATCTATGTCAGAAGAGTAGTTCTTATAAGAGATTCACAGAATATGTTTTCTTTGAAGAACTAAAATCAACAAAACAAATAAAAAGAAATTTCTTATGAGATGTGGAATACAGACATTTCTGCATTCGTTCTATACTAGAAGTTGTGGCTTTCTAGATATTCCAAAGTGACTTTAAGACAATAAGGATTCAAACCAATATCCTAAAGGTCTCTAAAAATGGAGACCTTAATTTCTCATTGCACTAGATTGTGTTGCAGTTTGCCTTGAAGGAAAAAGGATTATTTGCCTGAGGATTCTTAAAGATATCAAAATATTAAAAGTGTCAAATCTTCTGCCTGCACTCAGATTTGTCATAATTGGTACACAGTCAAAGACATCATTAGTTTTTCCTATATATATGGGTTTGATCAATATTTCACTGAAATTCTTTGTGTTTAAATAATCAATAACCTTTCTCTAAAATCAATTGACATTAATATATCCTTGTTTGTTAATGAACATGTTAATGTATAATCATTCATTTAGGTGTTTAGTGTTGCTGTGTAGACAAAGAAGATTATTAATCCTCAGCAATGTAATTAAATTCTGTATGAAAATATAAAGCCCTATTAACAACATCACAAGGAAACAAAAATCTCACTTCTGTAATTTTTCTTTTAGCTTCAAAAAGTGGTAATGGTGTAAAAAATGCATTAGAATCTAAGGTCATGATTCTGCAAACTCTTTCAGATATAGAGTAAATCATCATTGAAGTACTTGGCAAAAATTATATATTTTTTTCATTTTTGATGAATCAGAATGAATGAGTTTTGTTTTGATGATCAAATCCTGAGAGTTTTAACTAAAAAGACCCTATATCCTATAAATGTTACAATTAAGGAATGAAAGAAAAAATGCATGAATAAATAAATAAGCTGCATAAAAACCCCAGGGTTCCTATACAAGCAAAAACTGTCACTCTAGATATCTAGGAAAAAATACTCTCATCATATAAATTGTGGAACTCTAATTCAAATTTTGTCAGGCTATTCTGTATGCAAAATGACTACAGAATATGCAGCACAATTTCCCGATGTAGATAGGATATCTGCAATGCAGATCAGAGGAAGGAAATTCTGCCTACGTTTACTATATATATGTTGATGCATGTTTATGTATTACTTACATGCCTCCTTGCAAAGAGAGCATCTTCCACATAAATACAGTATTTTTTATTTTATCTACACCTCTAAAAATAAAAAGTGTGATTACTTTGGCACATGTCCACTGCTATAATCTCTGCTAATAGTTTCTATTCTTAGGTATTAAAGGCAGCGAAAGTAGAAACAACGTGTATTCTATAAGGCTTATTTGTTGAGGGGAGGCATAGTCTTTCACAGCTTCCCTTCTTCACCAGCTATTTTGGTGATAGCTAAAGCTCCCTCTGTCTCTCTGTGTCTATCTATCCATTTAACTATCAGCTTTAGTTCTTGCACATTCAGGGGCAGTATATTTAAAATTATTATTCAGTTGACTTGCCATAGGGTTTCAAAGCTAAGGTGCCAGGCAGTTATTTAAGTTTCTTGACTATAACTATGCAAAATTAATGGCATAAAGTAGTAGATTAGGTTTCAGGATGAGTCAAAGTCTAAGCCTGGTTTAGATTCTATTTCAACGATCTTCGTTAGAATAGTGGCCTGAAAAAAAAACCCCAAAACCCCAAAGTAAAACCCTACCAAAAAAAAGCCCATTTCATAAGCTTATCTTTTTCTCTCCAGACTTTCTATTCTCTTACACAAGATTAAGAAATGAATGGTTCTTTCTGAAAAGTTAGAACCACTCAGAAAAGAGAAAAAGCAACTTTTAATTTAGATTGCATCCAAAGTAAAAGCTACAATAGAGGGTCAGCAATCTTTCAAGGTTGATGTGTCAGGCTGCATTTTTTCATCGTCAAATTGGAGATTGAACACATTGGCATCCTGAAGATGCCTCCTCTCAGAGGAAAAGGAGTCAAAGTATCTTAATTTCTGTATCTTGTCTCTGGATGACGTGGCAGGTATCAGGTTTTTCTGCTGAGTTTGGACCTCCTGGAAATCAGGAAAAACAACTATTTCTCATAGATGCCACTCTCCAGATACTATGCTTCGGTGATGGACCTCCTGCTTTTCATTTAAAAATCTGCCTCAGACAAATCCCTCTGTGCTGTCTATGGTACCTAGACTGCCTGTCAGCAGCCTCTGCTATGTCAGCTACTTGAAAACTTTCTCACTCTTATAGTTAAAGACACTTAAACAATGAACTTTGTATTAGCACAATTCTCTTGCTGTTACCACTTTCTGATCCACTGGTGCTATTATAATGATATGGTTAAGTAAAGGGAGTTGTTTCAAGAAAAGCAGAGATAATTAAATTCAAATTTTTATTTGGCAGCGTTCTGCATTTTCTAATAATTTCTCCATTTCTCCTACTCCCTGTCATGTCCTTGAAGCCCTTTCGTTTCTCCCTTGCACAAGATTCCTTTCCATTCTTTATTTAATGGAAAAAATGCTGGGTTCAAAGCTTTAAGTTTATTGATTAGGTGACTGTTTATTTCATTCTAGAAGAATTATAGGCCAAATTTACGTTTGCTTTTTCTTCACTAATGTATGTCTAGTCATTCAGCAATTTTTACTGGATTACTAGTAATAGAACACCCTTGACAACTCTGCTCTCACACAGATTTAGCTGAAATGACCAACAGATTCTAAAGTTATTAGGAGATATTTACATATATACATGATATACAGATGGAGAGACAATTCAGCTTCACTCATCTCATTTCTTCAAGAAACTAGGCTGAAAATTCTAAGTTAAAACAGTTTGATACTGCAGATGGTTTACAAACCTTTTCTCCAAGCCTCATTCATGGGGTTCTCTGGTGAAAACCTTATTGAAAATAGTAGATCAGAGCAACAATGAGATGTAAAATTTATATACCCATACTGATCTATGAATTCCTATCTCCAGTTTAGAAGTGTGCCAAGGACACTTATTTCTCAGAGCACTAAAACTCTCCAGAAAGGGATAAAAGGATCAAAATATTTTCTGTATAGTTTTTAAGGAATCTGTTTTATACTTTTCTAGATAGGTTAATTTATACTGAGTTATTAATGAAGGGTAATTGACCAAAGCTCTCTTCAGATTAAAGAAAACATTAAGCTGTATGAAGGGAAGTAGAACACATGGTGGAAAATACATTCTTTTGAAAATTTGTGTACTATTGGTTGGTGAGATCAGCAGCTGAAAAGTCTGATTGGACATTGGTGTATCTATACTAGGAAATTAAACAATCTCAGGTACTATTCCCAAGTAAAGGAAATCCATTGTTTCTATGTTTTGAAGTTATCAAAATGGTCCATGGCATGAGCGTGGTCCATTCTGATTTGCATCCTTGCAAAAAATTCCTCAATGTGTTTGGGGAGTCAGCACAGGCTAGAAATAGTTGAGGACAGGCTTTTTTAGTAGGCCCTGATGCAGAAGAACAAGTGGGTTGGTTTTAAACTAAAAAAGAGGAGATTTAGATGAGATATAAGTAAGAAATTCTTTGTACAATGAGGGTGGTGAAACACTGGAACAGGTGTCCCCAAGAGGTGGCGGATGCCACATCCATGGAAACATTCAAGGTCAGGTTGGACACAGCTCTGAGCAACCTCACCTGGTTGAAGATGTCCCTGATCACTGCAGGGCAGTTGGACTAGATAGGTTTTAAAGGTCACTTCCAACCCAAACTACTCTGTGAGTGCATGTTTCTTTAAAAGTAACTGTCAAAACAGTAATGAAGTATTCTTTCAAAGAGTGCTAAAAATGCAAACTGGTTCTTACTGGATATGCATTACATATCCATTGTATGTCTGGATATGCATTACAACACTTCCTCACTGGATTAAAATAGAACAATCTTGAAATATATGATGACTGAAGGATCCCAACACTGGAAAACTTGTTGGAAGAAGAAATTATTATGGGGCCTCTGTTTGACAAAATTGTGTAAAATGAAAGTGGCAATACTTATGAAATTAAAATGGCAGTAGCTTTGGGAAATTATTACTGACCTTTGGATGAGCCAATATCACCTCTGCCAATCTCTTCAAATGGAAATCTTTAGAGTGAAAGATGTTTGCTCTAACTCTATTTTTTGTCCTCTTAAGAGGATATGATGATTTAAGTAAGAAGAGGGGATGCAATATAAAGATGATGCCCAATATTACACCTTCTCAGAAGTGTTACTCTTAGAAATAAAAGCCTCAAAAACCACTAGCAACATGTTTGCAGCCACTCTGTTTAAAGAAAAAGAGAATTTGATAGTATAGACATGGGCCATTTTGTTCTGTAGCTATGTATGTATGGATCAGGACACTGTTTTGTCCTATAAGACTCTACGGGCTCATGAGATAATCTTGTGAGGGGCAGTCTTTTGCTTACCATCATTTTTCCCCGGTTCAGAACAGCAGAAAAAAATTACTTTGAATAAACAGTAGGAAGCGGTAAATAGGATCTCCTGAATCATCATGTGTCTCTTTTCATTCAAAATAGCTCAAATCGGACTACTTTGAATGATATTGTAAAACTGCTACATCTAAGAATTAAAAATTATGGGGGGTAAGTATGTATATTTATAAGGTTTTTAATGATTTAAAGGTGTATTGATGCCTATTTCAGAAACAAATTTTCAGTGTAACAACATTCATACGCACCAATGATTCAGAAATTATATATATACTGGTTTTTTTTCTCTAGGTTTTAATAGATTTTGCGACAGCAGACCCTTTTAATAAATGAAGAATTACCTTCCTAGTACAGAAAGTCTCATAGACCTAGATATCACACTAAAAATAGAACATAAATTATATACAGACCCTCCATTATAGAGCAGATTTTGTGTGCAAAACACTAAAGGAAATCAGTAATGTGTTATTGAATTAAAAAAACACCCAAACCAACAAAATCAAAGCAAAACCAAAACCAGAAAACCTAACAGAATGAAGGGGTTTGGGTCAATAACTCCTAGTCTTTCTCTAAAGATAAAATAAAGTTGCTTTGGCTTTGAAATTGAATATGCTATAGCTTCCAACTGTGAGTCAAAGAAATAAAAAATGTTACAAAAAGAAGGTGTTTTTCAGTGACAGATCAGTATAACAAATTTTAAATGGAGGATATAAAGTTCAAGGAATCTAAAAATAATAATCATTAGATTTGCCATCCATGTTGTTAAGGAAAAGTAAGTTACAAATTCATGAAGATTATGTGTTTGTCTGCTAGATTTATCCTTCTATGTTTGAAGCTAGTACCTCACAGTAGAAGAAAAAAAGGGGTAAAAGTCTACAAATTGTTATCCCTCTCTACAAACGGAAAGCAAAACAGTGCCAGAAAGAGATGTCATTGTAATGCTTCTATGTGGGAACAGCTAAATTGTGAGGTCATTTGTAATCCTCATTCATTTGACTTCCAGTGTGTAGGCAGCCAGGATACATTTACCAGGCCAGGTAATTGGGAAGTAGCTTTTCATCAAGGACATGGCACACACTTGACAAGCCCTTCAAAGAAAGACAGAGAGCAGGAAAACAACTGGGGGACAGCACTGAAATTGCTGGATATGTGGAAGTGACCAGTGGTCACTAGGGCCTGCAAAAGGACCACAAGAAGGTATGTTTTCCCTAAAGGCTGGGAAGACTGGTCTAATAACAATGACATTGCACAGTGTCTTTTGTACTTTAGAACATCTGTAGAAAAAAAAGCTTCATTAGTTCTGCTGTTTGGGGAGCTATTTGTGTTTGATATTGTTATGAACAGGGCTCAGTTAATAAACTGAGATACAGATGAGCAAAATCAGTTATTTTTATAGCCGTCTGGCTGTGAAAATCCAGACTGTGAACACCGTGCTTCCTTCTTAAGGATTTGGGTGAGTTACTACTCTCACTCTTAATGTAGGGTGCTTGTAAGTAAAACGAATACTGTCAAGAAGTACATTGCAATTGCTTTATCCAATAAAAGGAATGTATAGAAAATATATATAAACAAAAAAAGCCCAACAAAATTGACTGGCTGGGACTAAACAAGTGGAGTTAGAAACGTGCACACCTGCAGGCCTACAATCCTCCTGGCATCACTGAGACATAGGGGGATACCTCCTATGGCTGGAGTGTTGAAACAAGAGGATACAGACTCTAGGAAGGTCATATAGGGAAGATGAGGAGGAATTGTCACTCCCTATGTCAATGAACAGATGGAGTTCATGGAGCTTTGCCTGAGGATGGATGAGGAGCTGAACCAGAGCTATTGGGTCAGAATTAATGGGAGGGCAGGGACATGTGACATTATAGTGGGGGTCTTCTATAGGCTGCCCAGTCAGGAGCACTGGGTGTATGTGGCCCTCTATAGAGAGATAGGAGCAGCCTCATGTTCATAAGCCCTGACTTCATGTGGGATTTCAACCACATCAATACTATTGAAGGAAGAACACAGCAGGACACAAGTGATTTAGCAGGCTTCTGGAATGCATGGATAACAACTTCCTTCCATATATTAGAGAATCCTACAAGGAGAGGTGCTATGCTGGAGTTTATCCTCAGGAACCAGGATGAACTTTTGGGTAATGTGAAGCTTTAGTGCAGCCTTGGCTGAAATGACAACAAAATGGTGGTGTCCAAGATTCTTAAGGCAGTGAGAAGGTCACACAGCAAACTCACTGCCCTGGACTTCAGAAAAGCAGACTTTGGCCTCTCCAGGAGTTTCCTTGGTAGAGTACCATGGAATAAAGCCCTGGAGGGAAGAGAGACTCAAGAAAGCCAGCTGATATTCAAAAATCACCTCCTCCAACCTCAGAAATGGTGCATCTCGACAAAGAGGAAGACAGGCAAAAACACCAGGAGGCCTGCAGATATTAACTCCTGGAAAAACCCAAAGAAAGAGGAAGCCTACGAAGAATGGAAGCAAGGACAGGTAGCCTGGTGTTAAAATCTGACTGCTGAGAGATGCCTCTACCCGAATTATGTTGCAGAT
Source organism: Aleadryas rufinucha (assembly GCA_013397815.1). Taxonomy (NCBI): domain Eukaryota; kingdom Metazoa; phylum Chordata; class Aves; order Passeriformes; genus Aleadryas; species Aleadryas rufinucha. The sequence continues at coordinate 95,829 of VZTH01005791.1, forward strand.
GAGATCATATACTAAAGTAAATAGTATGGATTTTATTTAACTCTAAAATGTGAGGTAGAGAGAAAGAAATAGAAAAGACAGGAGGGGAGAGAGAGAGACAGACAGCCACCACTCATGGATCCAGTGGTGTCCTGTTGGTCCTTTTTCACCCTGGGCTTCTTGGTGCTGGGGGTCCCAAGGTCATTCAAAACTTCTCACTATTTATATATTTTTGCACAAAAAGGGATTAACGCTTATTGGCTACACATTTATCTTATTCCATTGGTTAAATGATTCTCTCACTTCTAATGCTAATTAGTCCTTTTGAGTCAGTGGGTTTCTTGAGTCGGTGGGCCTCAATCTCCTCCTGACATAGTCACCTTTTACCTAAAATGATTTCAGCACAGTCGTTGAGTTGGTTTTCCTTGTGGATTCTTTGTGTCCATGATCAGTGACACATTCTTCTCTCCCAGCTTTGTTTACCTCACCATAGGCTTGAGATAACACTTGGACAATAGTACCACCTTTATCTTATCACAGTGGCTTAATTTACAGTCCAAGTTTCAGGTATGCTTAGACACATATTTGGTAGGGGGTGAGGGCTTCACTGGTCACAGATGAGCAGTTGCTTCTTTACACAGTTTTCCTCAGTGGAAGTTCTTCAGTGGTAACACTATTTGAGACGGGTAACTGTGATTTGAGACAGAAAACTGTGATCTTTTAAGTCCTTACACCAGGGAGGAATGGAGAGATGTTATCTGAACAGTCAGGGATCAGGTAAACCCTGACAGAATCAAACCTGGCCAGGGATGTTAAGGTCAACAAGAAAAGTTTCAATAGGTAAGTTGGTGATACAAGGAAGACTAGGGAAAATGTGGGGTCACTCTGGAAAGAAATAGGAGACCTGTTTGCCTGCAACACAGAGAAGGCTGAGTTACTCAATGACTTTTTCTCCTCAGTCTTCACTATCCAGTTCTCCAACCACACCACTCAAGTTGCAGAAGGAAAAGACAGGGACTGGGAGAATGAGGAACTGCACATTGTAGGAGAAGATCATGTTTGAGACCATTTAAGGAACCTGAAGGTCCACAAATCCATGGATCCTGGTCATATAAATCCACAGGTCCTGAGCGAATTTTTGAAAGAGGTGGATGAGCTACTAGCCATCATATTTGAAACATTTGGCATTCTGGAGAAGTTTCAACTGACTGGAAAAGAGGAAACATAACCCTCATTTTTAAAAAGGGAAAAAAGGAAGGCTTGGGGAACTACAGGCCAGTGAATCTCATCTCTGTGCCTAGCATGATCATGGAACAGATCCTTCTGAGATGTATGCTAAGGCACATGGAAAACAAGGTGGTGGTTGGTCATACTCAGACTGGCTTCACTAAGGGAAAATTTAGCCTGACAAACTTATTGGCCTTCTATGATGGGGTAATAGTAGCGGTGGATGAGGGAAGAGTGACTGACATCATCTACCTGGACTTGTGCAAAGCACTGGACACTGTCTCACGCGACATCCTTGTCTCTAAATTGGAGAGAGATTAATTTGAAAAATGGACCATTTCGTGGATAAGGAGTTGACTGGATGGTCACACTCAAAGAATTGTGGTCAAAGTGGAAAGCAGTTACAAGTGGAATTCTTCAGGGGTCATTATTGAGACTCTCACTTTTTAAGATCTTTGTCAGTGACACGGGCAGTGGTATCAAGTGCACCCCTTGCAAATTTTCCAACATCATCAAGCTGAGTGATACAGTAAATGCACCAGAGAAAAGAGATGACATCCAGAGGGACTGTGACAAGCTTGAGAGGTAGGTCTGTCCCAACCTCATGAAATTCAACAAATCCAAGTGATTGCATGTGGGTCTGGGCAATCCCAAGCACAAATACAGGTTGGGAAGGGAATAGAGGAGGACTCTGAGAAGAAGAGCTTGAGTGTGTTGGTAGACGAGAAGCTTGACATGACCTGGCAGTGCATATTCACAGCCCAGAAAGCCAACCATATCCTGGGCTGCACCAAAAGAGGAGTGGCCAGCAGGTCTAAGGAGGTGATTCTCCTGCTCTGCTCTACTCTACTCTCAGAAGACCCCACCTGGAGTTCTGCATCCAGCTCTGGAATGCCAAACACAGAAAAAACATGGATCTGTTGGAGCAGATGCAGAGGAGGGCCACCAAGCTGATGAGACAGCTGGAGCACCTCTTCTATTGAAGACAGGTTGAGTGAATTGGGTCTTTTCAACCTGGAGAAAAGAGAGCTCCTCAAAGAACTTTATAGCAGCTTTGTGGTACCTAAAGTGGACCTCACAAGAGAGCTGGAGAGGGACTTTTTACAAGGGCATGTAGTGATAAGACAAGGGGCAGTGGCTTTAAATTGAAAGGAGGCATGTCTAGATTAGATATAAGGAAGAAATTCTTTACTGTGAGGGTGGTGAGACTCTGGAAGAGGTTGTTGTAGTGGGTTGACCCTGGCTTGTCAATCTCAGCTCCGGTGCCTGGAGCACCTCCTCCCCATCCTTCTTCACTGACCTGGGTGTTGCCATGTTGTTTTCCCTCACATGTTCTCACCTCCTCCTCTTCTCTGACTAGAATCCAAAATCTTGTGACTTTGTTTTGATTTTCTTCTTAAATATGTCATCATAGAGGCTTTACCAGCCTCTCTCATTGGCCCAGTTTTGGCCAGCAGCATGTCCATCTTCAGAGCCATCAGCCATTGGCTCTGCCAGACATGGTGGGGAGCTTCCGGCAACTTCCTCACAGGAGCCACCTTTGCGGCCCCCCTGCTACCTAAAACCCAGCCGTGCCAAACCAATACAATTGCCCAGAGAAAGCCTCTTGCCTGGAAGTGTTCAAGGCTGGTTTGATGGGTGTTTGAACAACATGGAAGGTGGAAGGTGTCCCTGTCCATAGTGGAGGGATTGGAATGAGATGATCTTTGAGGTCTGTTTCAACCCAAACTTTTCAATGCTTCTAGGATTAGCACTGTCACTGTAAACAGCTGAAAGTCAACTTTCATATCCAGCATTGAGAGTTTACCATGTTAACAATGATCCTTTAATGATTTCTCACAAAATGGTTGATCTTTGTTTTTAAATATAGCATATATATAATACGCAAGTTTCCAAGTTTCTTCTTAAATGATTCTGTGTTTATCACAATAATATTAATCAAATAAAATTGAATATGAGTTTTTAAGAAAGAGATTTTTATCTGCTATTTAGTTTTTCCATATAAACTCAACTCACCTTGTTGAAAGCATGGGGACTCTTTTTACTGTCTCTGTGTATAAAGTCTCTGTCAATTTCATATGAATAATCCTCTCTTCTAACACTCATTTGATTAATGAACTTTGTTCAGGCATCAGGAACCTATGCCATGTAAGATCACTCAGGATCCGAGCCCAGTATTTCTCTGCCAGTGTAATCAACTATTATTCTTACAATATATAGGAAATATTAATGGATACTGGTGAAGTAAATGAGAGATTTTCCATGGAACAATAGACTGGGGTGCTAAATCCCATGATCTTGCCTAGGCACTGTACTGATTGAAATCCTAAAATCAAATTAAATCCTAAACCAAAATTGAAATCCGAGAAACTGATCCGTCATGCTCCACCCACATATAAATTTATTATGGGGAGCTCAACACAGCTATACAAGCTTGCACAGTTTTATTTTTCAGTATCACAAGATTTTGATTGATCTTTTATTTTGGGTGAATAAATTATTTTACCTTTGTCCAGATAAAAGGGTCTTTTATTAAAAAGAGTACAGAAATTATTTTTCTATGAACTATCTTACAAGATTTAAGCTCTGAATATTGTTAGTTAAGACTGTAGCTTCTAGATGCTTTTACCAATTTCACAAAGAAAACAAATTAATTAGTTTATAACAGATATAGCTGCTGAATGATTAATATAATTTTTCCTCCAGTGTTCTGCCACTCTAAGAACACTGATTGCATGACATTTAATTAGCTTCAAGTTGAAATGAAACATTACATTTTGCCTGCTAATTATTCATGTATATTACTTTTTTGTATTTATTTATTTAATTACTTTAGAAAGGCATCTATTAATGTGGCAAATGGGAACCTCATATTAAATTTGAGAACTTGTTTTTCCTACTGAGGATGCATTTGGTACATGGGGAAGTTTGTAGTCCAGTGGAATATGAATAAGTTGATTTTCCAGCACAGGACTGAAATGTGAGTAAGATATAAGACAAAAGGAATAAGTGGAAAGAACTTGTCACAAACCAGTTTGCCATAAATCCATCTCCTGAAAACCGGTGCCATGACTGATACAAATGGTATCCTGCAGCAGGAAAATATAGGAAAATAAATTTTCAGCTTCTTTCTAAAACATGTGGTTCAGTGTAACAAAGAGTTTGCTAAAATTTGACTCCTGAATTTTTTTTTTAAAATCCAAAAATACAGCTATCAATTAATGCAGGTAATTAGTACCAATATATTTCATGAACACTCTCATCTAAGAACAAATTTTATTAGAACTTACTCATGTTCTAACTAGTCCTCTCCCTTCCAAAATTAATTTGAATTATGTGAAACCTAATTTGCATAGCATTTCCACAAAAGAAGAGTAGTTTCCAAGTGGATGAAAAAATAACTATCATCCAGGAAACTGGAAGCTAGGGAAGTGCCTAGGAATGTATGTAAGCCACCAAATAACTAAAAAAACTTCCCAGAGAATATTGCATCATGTGGGTTCTAGGCATTCTCCTAACATTACAAAATTCTTAATAGCAAATTCAGTAAGTGTTAATGTATATACCAATGGTTCAGAAGACCTGTGGAAGAAGATGAAACAATTTATTTCCTTAAGACAATTGTTGGAAAGGCAATAAACTTGAAAACTTTAGTGGAATCTGACCTTAAAACAGGAGATAATATCTAGAATAGGCCTAGTAGCTGAGGACCATTCTTTTAATTTTAATTAATATTAGCTTGTTATCACAGTAATTTCTTAAGCTTTCCATTAGAGTTTTAACTTCATTTGTGTCACTGTTTATTAACAGCATAGAAAGACCAAGGGTGAAAATAAAATTCTCTCATGTAAGACTAATTTCTAAGTAACCTTGGGGTAGTTATCTTTCAAAAAATACTTTTGTACAAAGCAAAACAAATTGTACAGAGATTTAGTTAACTACTTCAAGCAGCGCTTACAAATACCCTTTAGACACAAGTATAGACTTTAATGTCTATTATCATTACTACAGATGCCCAAGAGTATGTGTTTGAAGGAGTTTTGGTCTCACACAGACTACACATTGGGGATTCCTTCTATGCATGTCTGTAAGCAAAGCAAGAGAGAACTTTGTAGTTTTGATCAAAAATACAAACAGAAAAACAAGCCAATTTTTAACATCATATTGAAATTTCCCTGTGGCACACAGAGAAAAAGCTCTGTACAGTATATGTGGTATATGTATCTGTAAGCAGCAATTAATGCAGGAAGAGAGACATTCCACAGCTTCACACTGCCAGCATGCTTTTCTCTGACAATTAACAGCAAGAAATGATACCTCAAAAAGTGTCTGGGGGAAACAGATACTTTGATGAAAGCTCAAACAGTTTTTAAACAAGTTTGACAGCATTCAAATAAGCTTTCTATTTTCCCATTTTCGATACTATTATATTTTAACACCTTTTTGGTGTGCAACTGTGTCCTGTCACCTTCAAATAACTAAATAAATCTATTATATGGTAATTACCATAATTCAAACATAAAAAATATTTCCATCATAAAAGAATTAGTTATGGCATTTCCCAAACATCAGGAATGTGTCCCAAGGAGGAAACTCTGTCTTAAATGTTACCTAGAGCCAGAAAAACTTTATTTTTGCTCCCTATATTTCAGGAACAGGGTGTTTTCCGGTCACATGCTGAGCGGGAATCACAAGACTTCAGGAAGAGAGGAGGAGGTCAGGGATTGTTATCTACCAAAATAGCTTGTTCAACTTGCAAACCCATCTGCAGCTGATGAGGCACTAAGGGGTAACCAAAATCTAATTACATTCCTTCCAAAGGAAGCACCTAGTGCCACACATAGCTGATCTTATCATATACAATAAAGAATTATTATAGAAAAGGAGAATGCAAATTTTAAAGAAAAGCTTGTAATAGAGTGTCCCGTTCAAATTGCTGTGGAACTTGCAATCAAATTCTAAAACTGATATATCTATGGCCCTATCATGATATTTATGTTAATATCCTCCCTTCAGCAGAAAGGGATTGAAGCTTGTAGCCCATCTTTCACAGTACGTTTATTCTGAATGTAATATTGTTAGACTGAGTACAGCATTTTAGGGTATTTTATAAAAAAAGGAAGTCTGTAATTTTCCAGTCATCATGTGTTCTGAACATCTTCATTCTTCACTGCTTATACAGAACTTTTTAGCCCTTCACAAAAATGAGTGGAGTAAAATATATTGTAAAGTTTTATTGACAACATATGTGTTCCTTTTCCAGTTGTAATCACAGAAACAAAAAACATGCTGGGGCTAGTTTACTCATCATCTGTTTGTTTGGGTTTTCATCTCTTTTTTTTTAATAGGAATAATTCCAATTAATGTAATGAAGAACTTAAGAAAGCAATAAATGAATAGGTCTACTTTTTCCATTGGGTTTTAAAGACACATGGGGATAAATCATGTGCATCGGTAGTAATAGGATAATATTCAATCATCTTTTTATGGGTGCATATTAAAGACTTTTGAATGCAAAAAGAAAGAGATTTTTTTTTCTGTTTTCCTTGCTGAATAAATCATGGCTTCACAAATGCCTTCAATGCAAACTTCAATTTTTAAAAACCGTGAGAAAACTGTATACTTTGTTTCTTTTATTAGTAATGATATATGTAGGTTGCCAAGAAATAAGAATACAAGTCACAAATTAGTTTAAAAATAGGAAATAATATTTTTCCACGAAAATTCTCAGAAGATATTTTTTTCCTAGAAATTGCAGAGAAGACAATTGAGAAAAAGGAAAGGAAAAACTATTCATAATGATAAGAATGAACAGGGGCTACATGCTTGCTGACAAAAATAAACTTCCTAAGTTCTGGCGTGTCTCCCTGAAGAGAAAGAAAACTAAGTTTCTTTTCTTGGTTTGTTGGTGAGGCAGACAGTGACAATAGAAGAACAAAATCAAGTCACAGGGGAATAAATCTATTTGCATTTAGGTCCTTAAAGTCTAACTAAACAACCTCTATGGGCCAGCCTTATTGTCAAAATATGAAATCTGCTGCCTATTAAGAGATGGCAAATGAATTCTTGTGCGTATGGCAGCTACAGTAGACAATGAGGAATAGTACAAAGAGCCAAGAAAGTATGACCATGCTGAACTACAAGTGAGTATGGGAAGGACAGATCTGTTTCACTTTTTCACCTAAAACCAGAAATTTACAATAAAAAAATAAAATGGATAACATGGCAAGTGTAATCAATATTTCTCAGCCTGTACACCAATCAGATAAGGTGCTTCTCAAGACTGATTCTATCATTAGAATGGTAAAAAAATTCTGCAGTCAAGAAAAAAGTGTCTTGACATTTTCATTCAGTCTGCTGCTCAGTTTACAGAAGGATCGAGAGTCCAAGGGTAGTCAAGTATAATTTTCCCATTTCTCCATGTAGCAAGATAAGAAACTAAATCATAATATTCCTATACAAGTAGTTTTGAAATCTCACAGCATGAAAATATTTTCTGATTTTGCAGCAGTGGCTCTGTGGGATTTGTTTTCTAGGTTTTTTAATAGTCCATGCATAAATCTTGCTGTATTTCAGATGAAAATTTTCCAGCATTCATGAGTTGAGGATAACACTTCTTACATTTGTACCTTATGGGGAATACAATGAACAAGAGTTCCTCCCATGCACACTACTACTAAACCACTAAACTCAGGACTTTTACAGATTATTTCTTTTCATTAGCTATAGCCTCCCACTCTGTTTTCTTTTGGGAGTTGCTGGGAACTCCCTCTACATCAATTCTTTATCATCCTTTATGACTTGTTTTTCCCCTCCATTGCGTATCAACAAGTCTAGTCATAATGAAGGAATGGGGTGTATACACAGGATCCAGGAAGGAAACTGATATTCCTCTGGGTCTCCAATTTGCTTCTGTACTCTTCTACCTTCCAGATGTTAGCAGAAGTCATGTCTTTGACTCCTCTCACCTTTTCTTCCCTTCTGCCAGCTAATCTGGAGCATTAGAGCCCAACAAAGAACTTCTCCATTGTATCCGTCTGTGATAAAATTGTGAGCTTCTCCTCCCCAGAACACTTTAAAGTGTCACCTGTACCTTTCAAAGTACCTTCTTAAGAAGAAGGAAGCTGTGACTCCTCTACATACATTTTTCTGGGTTAAAAAACATATTCTGGATGTTTTAAAGGTACCATCACCATGCTGGCAAATAAAATAATTGTCATTTTACAGTGCAATGAGAGAGATAGTAAAACATGAAAGGAGCGTGAGAGACATAGGCAGAACAAGCACGTGTAGAAAAACAGGGGCAGGATGGAGTGCAGAATATACAGTGAATTATATGGGAGCATCTATATAGATAGAGGAGTAGTGCATAAGAAGCATTCATCTTTTCAAACCTGGAAAATGATTAGTTTTTTCAAACCTGGATTTGGTCTGCTGTGCATAGTTTTTAGTGAATAACTCACTTTCAGAAATTTGGAATTAAAAATAAGATTTTGCACATTCTTTTTTATTTCAGAACAGTTTAAGGAAAATCCTGGAGTTTTTTCAAATTTGGTTTGAGACACCAGAATGTATTGGGTTTAGGGTCAGCTGGCAAAATGTAAAAAAATGCCAAAACTTAGTGCAAAATAGACTTTACTGTTTCTCTAAGGGATGGACTAAAATATGTTCCCAGTGTTCTTTTTTTCAGAGTACTTTTGTAGTTTCTAAACTTATTTTCATCTACTATACCAAAGTAGATATTCTCTGTTCTTTCCAACAGAGCCCTATAAAAACACATAAGGGGAACATGAGACCAAAAAACATGTGCCTCATGGTAAGACAAAATGTGTATGGGGTGAGTATTACCTGATAGAGAAGTGGCAGCTTTATGACAGCTTGAAATGTGTCAGCAAGGAAATTAATTATACCGATAATTTCCAGAAACAAACAAAGTATCTGGTATACACAGCCTAAGCGATAGGAGATGCTTCCTCACTCCTTTCTAGCCTTACTACATTTACATATCTCAGTAACAACCAAACAGATTTTTATCAAACTTTTGAGGCCCTTCACCTCTGGATTGGGCACTAGTCTGAGAAATTTCCTTCCAACAGTAAATGGCTTGGAAAGATATAAACATATATATAAGATATAAGCATTCTTATATATCTTATATAAGATATATAAGAAATAGATGATATATTTCCTCTTAAAATGGAAATAACATACTAACCACAACTGCTAAACTTGTACCTCTGTCACCTCAAGCTATGAGTTCACATCTGAAAAGATATGTGACAGCAGGCTGACTCAGTGTTCAGACGAGAGCCATTTAGGAAACATCCAAACAGAAATTCAGCAGATAGCAGCATTCCCACTGGGCTGCTAATGAAGTAGTACTCATGCCAGGTGTTTAAGCCTATCCAAGACAAGACAGAATTATTTTCTTACCTGTCTAGTGACATAGTTTTTCTGACCATACAGATGTGAAACTTAGAAACTATGCAAATTGACCTCAGACCAGGATACTATGATCCCTCAACCTCATTTGGATATGTAGTTCTCTGTTTCTTGCTCTGGAAGAGTCACAATTTAGCTATCAGGAGACAGACATTCAGTGGTTTTCACTATCATTTTGTAACTATGGAGCAGGAGACTGCTAACCACAGAAGGCACTTCTCAGCCCTTGTCTGTGTCCCCAGACAAGCCATAAGAAATGGAGTTTTTAGTCTGGTAGGTTTGAAACTAGGCTTTTAAACAAGAAACAGAAAGCCAGGTCTGCCTCCTTTTACAACTTGATTGTCCAATGAGGAATCACATTTACATACTAGCAGGTAAATGGTAGAGCTGAGCTTGAGTCAACCTGCCTAACTACAGCCTATTAAGATGACATAAAATTATTTTCCAATTTCCAGTGAATGTTTTGATTTAACATCCATGCACAGCTTTAAAGATGTCAGATTGTGACTATAGTTATAGATGTTGCATATGTAGGAAAGCTGTTAAAACATGGAAGAGGTCTTGGGATCTATTTGCATGTAATTTATTTTGTACATAAGAATATGTCATTCTAGCAAACAAAAAAGTAAAGGATTTTCATAGAATCTGATTTCCCCAGTACACCATGACTTCATCTGAAGTTAGTGATTTCTCTTTCTGAAAATTCAAGTTTTCAATATTTAATCCTATTGTTCTATTGCTCCAAAACAGTCATTAGCATATTCAGTGTATGTTCAGGTGAGAGCCTTAAGGCTCTTTCCACATGCCTTGCCATTTGTTCAAGCACTGGTATTTTTCTCTTTTTTTTCCTTTTTGTATATGTTTTCTGTGTCCTCTGGATGATAACTAGTTCAGAATAACATTTCATAGAAATTTAATGGCCCTTATCAAGTAGTTTGTTCTACAGACACACATACTCTCTTAACATGAAAAAATGCTCATCCTACTACTAAAACTGTTGGTTAGTATGCTCCTTAAATATGTAGACATTCTTTTACTTTGGTTTTCTGAGGAAATTAAACATACACATTTGCATAGTTTATTTATCTATCACCCTACCCCTGATGCTTACTCTTTGTTTAATTTATTGATCAGAGTTCAACCACACTTGGCAACTGGAAAAACCATTTCAAATATAAATAGAGTTCTGAGCTCATAAACATTAGTCAGAGAGTAGAGCTGCAGTAACTGCAGGGAGAGATGAAGTCATTGTTTTCCTCTTCTGCTAGAGAGAAAAAGGAATGCAATTTATGCACCCCACAATGTACATACCTCACCTTCATCTTCCATGGGTCCAGCAGTTGGCAGGACATTGGTTTCACCAGGCCCTACATTTCTTCCTACCTCTTGACAAAGCAATTTACATTCTGCTCTGCTGTGGCTCTGTCTGTAATTTGCTCACCATCTTCACTATTGTTTTACTCCTAAACAGAATTGCACAGTGCTAAATAATATCTGGGACGAGGGTAGTCTTTGCCTTATGTACATGGAAACTGGACAGGGAAACATACAGTAAGATTTTAGTGCCCCACAGAAGTTACACCTCCAGTCAATATTAACAGGGCAACCATTACTAACCAACCATGAGTCCTTCTATGTAGAGGATGGAAAATGAATTTTTGTGTATCTCATTAACTGTGGCACTTAAGCAAGTATAAGATGTGAGAATTCTCAACAGCCAAAAGCAGGACTAGCACCCACATCTAGAATTCACAGTCACACTTCTCTTACCAGGGAAGCTCCTCAGGCAATAATGGTGTGTGTTCACCCATTTTTCATAGCAGGCTGAAACCCACATTTAAACAACTAAAGCTGCAATAAAGCACTTCAAACACAAAATACAAAACAAATCAAACTAAAAAAATCCACCAGAGAAATTTAAAAAGGCAATCATCACAAATTATTTGGCAGGCTCAGCCAAAGCACTATGGTGCACAGACTGCATGTCAGAGCCATGTGACTTATTTTTATGTGTTCTGAAAAATAAAGTAGTGCAGCATTCAGACCGCAGAGCTTTTGTTACAAGGATTTTATCTCACCAAGTGGTCTCAGCACTTCAATTCCATCTTCTAAAACCTAAAGTGGAATTTGATCAAATACCAAATAGATTTCAAAATTACTTTTATGACTTTTGAAAGCATTGCTCAATTTGGGGTCCTCTGTTTATATTTATCTTCAGTTCCATCTCTGCACTCAAATTTATGCTGCTGTTTGAGAATAGTTGTCCATTCTAAATAAAGGCACACAGACTTGTCTTTGCAGTATGTACTGACAAAAGGAGTGATTTCTGGCTTCAGGCTGAAATGCTCACTAAAACACAATCTAAATCTAATCCTATTTTACTTTTTGATGTTGGTTATTTTACATTATAGCAGGGTTTTCTTGGGCTTGTATTTAACTTCTCTAATTATGCTAAATCATAGATGTGAAAAAGCATTTCATTACACATGTTCAAAAAAGAAGGTTTTATGACAAAAGAAAGAAAAAAGTGAGAACAGAATGAAGGAAGGAAAGAAGGAAAGAAGGAAAGAAGGAAAGTTTTTCCCCCAGATTCTTAGTACACAGATCTCCTCCCACCGAAGTTAGTGACATTGATGTAGTACAAGGAAAATTATGACAATGTAGAATCCTTGTGGAAACATCACTCAGAGAAAATACAGTCCCAGCACCATCCCAGCTAGTAATAGCAAACTTTCAGACAGAGACATTCCAAGGTATCAAAAAACCCACAAATCCAAGAAATTTGATTTTCATGGGCCTGGTTTAGATTGTTATGATAATGGTTCATTACATACATGCTATGTAGGCACATTTTTCATGTTGATAGGAAGGTTCATGGTAATTACAATTTACTCTTGAAATCTCAGCATTTTCTGAAAATCTTCCAGAAAGCAGGCATGCCAGATGGAGAAAAGAAAATCATGTGCAAACATCATAGTCTTAATTTGTAAAGTGCAGTCTATAAAGCAATAAAAATAATTTAACATTGCTCTTCCAAGAAGATTAAACAAAAACTTCAGTCTGTATCCTAAGCTATTATTTTCTTTCTAATAATTGAGTCAAATGAGTGAAATTCAAGGTATTGTCAAGAGAAATAATAAGACAATTAGAAAGCACTTGGAAATAGCTACATAGGTACCAAAAGACACAATTCCTGTATGTAAAATCTGATTTGATGAAAGCTAAAAATTTTACAAAGAAATTCAACACCAGAAATGTATTTTCTTAGGCAAATAAAGGACATAGGGATTTGCACACATCCTGGAGCAAGAGTAAATGATGGACTCTGAAACAATATCTAAACTCCTCTCTCTCACAATTGCTGCACGGAGTTTTTCATCCTTATTTATATATTATGAGAGAGATGACACTTGCCTTGCTGATGGGCTCAGCTTTGGCTATGAGCAGGTCTGTTTTGAACCCAGGTGGAACTGGCTCTGTACAACACAGAGGCAGCTCTCTCTTGACACAGAATCCACCTCTGCAGCCCCTTGTTACTAAAAGCTTTCCACATAAACCCAATAAAAGTATCTATCATTCGAGTTTGAAATAACTTTTTATGAAAACCATGTACCAAAAGATCCTTGGCAATGCCCTGTCTCAAGAAAGGAAACATTTCACAGACAGATTTCTAGAAATAGAAACAAAACCTCATTTTCTCATGAGCAACCTACATAGAGTAGGAGAGACAACTGTTGCATTGCATCTGCAAAGTCCCTCAAGACTGAGGACATCAAAGAACAGCAGTAATGAGAAGTATTTCTTCAGCCTGGTAGTTCTTCCTGTCTTCTTGGAGGCCAAAGTGGCTAAATGCAATTCTTCCCTCTACGTGGCTCTAGCAAATTTCCTGAAGATGTGGAAAACTCTGTAGGTTACACAAAAAACATCTTTATTTACTGTTTCAAAATAAAGGAGACAAGATATGCATCAGTTCTTTTCATTAAGGTTTCCTGCTTACTGCTTAAATTATATTGTCTGGAAGATGAGAGCAATAAAAGGGACTATGCTTTTTCATTTATTACAATAGAGGGCCAAATAATGCAGTGTGATTCATATAGCTGAACTCGTACAGAGTTAGACTTTGCTCTCTGTTAGGGCAGTTATACAGTGGACTGCTTATACAGCTTTCATTGCACCCGAATGTAACAGCAGCCCTCAGAAAGATATCACCCACATCTATTTTTACAGATGTGAAGGATGATTATGAAAAATAAGTCAGAAATAGAACAATGTGTGATCATGTGGAGAGTGAAACAACAGGGAGTTATTGCTGAGATGGCTTGTATCCAGCAATAGTACACACTTTCAAGTTATTCTTAAAACTATACGATGCTATTTAGCACATTTAAATATAGATGTGCATTATATTCAACATTAGGAAAGCAATACAGATTAAGATAATACAGAATCTACAATACTAAAACATCTGTTCAGTGTATTATATTAGTCCCATAAAGTTAGTTATAAGTTCATGAAATTCTCAGGCTTTTTATATCAGCTGAAAATATGTCTTATCAGAAAACTAGGGCCCAGGTTTCACACCATTAAAGCAAACAGAAAAATGTCTATTGACTTTGAGAGCATTTGTATTAATATTTCAAAATACTGGTTTGAAGCTCCAGAAGTTCAACTATTTTGAATGACACCAACTTTAGTGTTAATATATTTTATCTCAGAGGAAGGGACTATTTTTGGATTAGCCTTGAAAAACAGCAATCTTTACGATCTCTTACAGCTCAGCATACCGCAATGTTGTTAATTACATTTGGAATTATTATTTTCAAAACTCAGATTCTGTTTTGCTCTTTTGATGTAAGCTTGATAATGGATTGTCAAGTGGGTAGATTATGAAGCCTTTTTGATGCTGTTCATCCACAACTCTTAGCTAAATATCATTGTCTAAATATTATGTATTTTATTATTCTATTAATGTATCTAGAACAAAGGAGGGAGTCATATTTAGAAAAACATTGAGGATTTCTTGTATTTTTAAAGAGACATTAATATTTCATATCTGAAGGTAGTCCTAGTGGTGAGAATAGGTATAATAATAATTCACAATATAATTTGCAATGTCAGTTCCATTTTTGGTGGTGCGGGAGGTAGGGAGAAAGGAGAAAGAAGAGCTGTGTAACTGCATATTTTTACTTTTGTCATGCAATGCAGCAATAGTGCCAGAAGTAAGATTGCCATTGCTTCCTTAATATAATTCAGCATACCTTTCACTTGCACTTCCAGAAAATCAGTCTTGCTAAGTTACATAAAACAGAATAAGTGCTAGGCTTTTTGCACAAGTAGAAAGGATGGTAATTGTCTCAGAGAATTTACTTCCTACTGTGTTTATTTCCACTGAAGCTAAAACAAAATTGATTGAAATAAATAGAAGCTGGGATAATAGAAGAAAGAGAAAGGAACATGAATACAAAGAAAAAAAATTGAAAGTTAGCAAGCTATGTGGCAAGAAAAAATAAAAGAAAGACACAATCTCTATGTAAAGAATAATTATGGTACTGTCCCTAAAGACCAAAAATTAGACAAATCTCCTTGTCTATCAAAATAAGAGGGGAGACTGGAGACCCCTTGCAGAAGCAGTGTCCTCTTTGTAGCTTCTGCTCCTGGTAAGTGCTGTTCTGAGGCTTCACCTAGCTGGTGTTTCATTCAACAACACTGGACAAGTTATATCTCCCACAGCATCTGCGTGCAGCATTATACATATTTCTATTTTCTCAAAGCTATCTCACTATCTTACAGACGTTGCAAAAAAGCTGATGGTGATAACATAAAAAATTTGAAGCAATTGTACCCTTGAGAGTTGTACATACTTTCAGATGGTTATCCAGCTATCGTCTCCACAGAGTAAGGGGAGTGAGGTGGATGAAGGAAGAGCAAGCACAGACAAGATGTTGGCACCAGGTTATACAGTAAAGGTATACACTCTATTAGCTCCTACTGTCCACATGGGTATCTTGTGCTGAATTGAAGATCCCTGGATTTTGACATCGATAGTGAAAATAAATGAAGGGTACATCCTTGTTTTCAAGTCAGAGAGAAATTTGTGTAAAGAGATTAGTTTTCTTGAAACAATAATCAGGGAAGATATCTGAATTTCTAATGATGCAAGTTTCTGAGGGTAATTTGAACTGGGAGCTTTTGGGGGTGAGGTAGAGTCCCTCCTATTGGGGGCAGAATGAGAAAATAATGTTTGTGTGAAGCACATTTCACGCAATTTTTGTGATTTAGCCTAGAAAAGATAAATACAATTATATCAATTATAAAGCTAAGGAAAACTAGAAAAGCAAACTATCTCTCCACAATTTTTCACCTCTTTATGAACTGTTACTGTGCTAGGAAGAGATACCACACAATAAGCCACAAAGAAATAACAGTTTCATTTCCCTCTTCCAAATTCTTCCCTCTTTGGCAACAGAAGTTATTTCTGAACAACAACATCCATTCTGTGATCTTAATAACATATGCTTCTGTGCCAGCATGATATTATGAAAATTGCTTTCAGTTTCAGTAGGAGCTGCAATCATGCAGCACCTCTAAAAATCCATCTGTTTTTTAACCTTAAAAGGACAAACAAAGTGCCCACTTCTGAGTTACTGCAGATCAAATATATAGCAGTTAATGAATTAGAAATCAATATTCTTTAAAGTAAAAAATTACGGTCTCTATGTGCTGTAAAAAACCCAATCAGATTTACTTAATTTTCACTATACAAGAATAGTAACGTGGGTTAAAAACTCTGTTATGGGGGAGGTTTGCATTCAGAATTGACAGGCCTCCTTTTTAATAGCCCAGTCATAGAGGAGCATGAAAGGAGGAAAATGACTAATATTTTTATTTTAGTGAGAAGACAAAGACTACGGTGGCTGATCTAATATCAGTGGAGAGGAGATATTCATTATACAGTCATGTTAGAATGTCATTCAGGGTATAAAGGCTATGATTTTAAGTTGTAAGCAGAAATACATGTTCCCAGGAAAGATAAGGAGCAAACATGTTAGAAGCCTGAAGTGGAACCGATGAATACAGGTTCCCTTGCCCCAGCACTCTTCAACCTCACCCAAGAAATAAGCAACTAAAAAGCTAAAACAATTATCTTGGATAGGAGCATTTCAGTCATCCTTGCTTGCTGCTGTATAATTCAGACTACTTATCTAAATGTGCCCTGAAATATCAGGAATACCCATCAAAAAGTCTCCTGAAATACCTTTACAGTTGTTGGGAACTGTCTTTAAAGGTTGTGACACCATCACGCAATGAAAAAATGGCTGTGCTATGCAGTACCAATTAAATAGAAATCCTTTGTTAATGCTAGCAAAGGGATACTCTGTCTTCATCTGGCTATGGAGTTATTTCAGATAATTCAAGCATGTTTTGAACTAAAAAACTTAAAAATTATCAGCCGAGCTACAGATCCATTTCAGTCTAAGAAGCCCATAGCCCAGTCACACAACAAGGTTTCAACACCTTAACTGTTGCCTAGAACAGGATATATTGCCCTAAAAGATTCAGAAAATATCTGCCCTAATCACTCATGCACTTAGTTACTAGCTCAGCAAATACCCAGGCCTCAGAAATAAAAATAAGTTATTCAGTCCCTTTAAATCCCAAAACAAAGTCAAGTTGTAATAGCCCATATTGTGTTTCTGTTTAAAATAGTATTGACAAAAATTAATGTTGAAAAAAAGGAGTAATTATAGCTCCTTAGGAGAAAGAATCCTCCAGTCTCTGAATCTGATGCTCATTTTCAGCACTCAAGTAATAATTCAAGCAATATTTTCCTTCAATATGTTTTCATAATTGTAGTGGATTTGTGTGGCAAGATTTTGGCATCTGAGGCAGGGGCTGCAGGGGTGACTTCTGTGAGAAGATGACAGAAGCTTCCTTCATGTCCAACAGAGCCAATGCCAGCCATCTTTAAGATGGACTGACTGCTGGTAAAGACTAAGCCCTTCAGTCACAGTGACAGAGCCTCTCACATACATGTTTAAGTATAGTGGAAAACAGTTGCATAACTTCAGAAGGTCTTTAACGGGCTGGAGAGGTGGGCAGAGAAGAATTATCTGAAATTCAACAAAGGCAAGTGCAGGGTCCTGTACCAAGTGTAGAATATCCCCATGCACCAGGACAGGCTGGGGGTCGACCTGCTAGAAAGCAGCTCTGCAGAGAGGGACCTGGGTGCCATGAGACAGAAGTGTGGCCAACAAAGCCAAAGGTATCCTGGGATGCCTTAGGAAGAGCATTGACAGAAGGTCTAGGAAGGTGATCCAGTGCCTCTACCCAGCGCTGGTGAGGTCACGTTTGGAGTATTGTGTGCGGTTCTGGGCTCCTCAGTGCAAGAGAGACATGGAGCTCCTAGTGGGTCCAGCAGAAGGTGACAAAGACAATTAAAGGACTGGAGCATCTCATTTATGAGGGCAGGCTGGGAGAGTTGGACCTGTTCAGTCTCTTACTGAACCTGCGTGTCTGAGCAGTTACTTTGTAGCAGGTTCAAGCATAAGCATTCTTTTAAACTTAAACTTTGCAAACTGAGCATTTAAAAGAAGGCTTTCAGACATTTTGTTATGCAATATAGCATTTCACTGGAAAATAGTCTAATTTGAGGAAAGGTTTTCTTGTTTCTTTCAGTAAGGACTTTGCCATAGCAGCCCCTTGTTCACTTGTTTGTTGGTTTACTGTAAATCAACAGTGAATGGCTGAATATATATGAGAAAGCTGCTCTTCTCCAGTAAATTGAAATTACAACTGCTATCATTTAAAACAAAGAAACCATAATCTGGATTTGTCTCATAAGTATGACAGTATTTTCTACTAAAGCATCACACATATATTCTAACTAAAGTATGGAAAGAATGAGAATTATTAGCACAGTTTTGTACTCAGCAAATTATTACAATGTACCAGTGTGAGTAGGCTTTCATACTGATATCTGTGGTCTGAATTTGTCTTTTTAAATCTAAATAAACTAGTGTTAGTGCTATCAGTCATACAGCATTCATGGTTTCAAATGCACTACTGTGCTTTGTTTTATGTAAAAGTATAACAATAGAGGAACCCTTTGGATGGAGTCCTGATATATCATTGATTACAGTATTCTGCAAGTCACATTTTTTAGAGGCTACCTAATGCAGCTTAATGATCATTAGAGGTGGTTGAAAACATTTAAGCTGCAGAAGTAACTGCTGTCTTTAAGAATGGCTCTCAAGCACAATAAACATCTCAGCAGAGTAGGGAGGTGTTGGGGTTTTAAGAGTTCTCTTTTTATTTTCTTTTTCTTTTGAAAGAATTCTTCCCCATACATGTACATTGCTGAGGGGGAGCCATTGCCAAGGTACTTGAGGGAAACAAAGGACTTAGCTATGGGAGGAGCCCCGGCCGGCTGGCCCCTTTACCTGGGAAGAGGGGGTTGGGCAGGGCTGCTAGGCCACTTGTGCTCTGGCATTCAGAGAGGAAGGAGGCTGCATCGCTGTGGAGAGGATCCACCATCACTGCAGGCTTCTGCCTTCTGCTGCTTTTCCTCCAACCGTGAGTGGAGCTTGCTCGCTGGAGAGGCTCTTGCACAGAGACCTTATTTTTACACCCTACCTCACTAAGACGAGACATCTTTCCACCATCTGCTGGGGTGCCTCAGGGAGACCCCTCCCCACCCGGGATCCTAAGCCCGNTCCTCATACCTTTGCCTGAAAGCCCCTTAATTTCAAAGTTGTAGTAATTGGAAGGGAAGGGGGTTGCATTTTCCATTCCAAGGGAGGTTTCTGCCTTCCTTACAGACACCTGTCTTTAAAACCAAGACAGGAGGATGCTCAGATTATTTTCCCTCAAACTGAAATAAAAATGGCATTACAAAATATTTGATTTGTTTGTCTTGGCCTGTACAAACATTGTCAGGTATCTTCCAAGTAAATCTAAAACACTAGTATGGCTTTCTATTTTGGCTAGAGATTGGCAAATGCTTTAAATAATTATTTTCTAATTATAACATTTTGGAAGAGTTCTCTTGACAATCTGATTTTGCCCTGTTTTGGTCAAGTTTTGAGTTCAAAAGTTTAATTATAAAATTTTGGTAAACATCCAATTGCAAACATACTAAAAATTATCTAATATCTCTTCCATATGGTATACAAATCAGTGGTGATTTCAGTCAGCCAATCGCATCTACCCAACATAACTTACACAGCTGGAATAAATACATAAACAGCATTTCAACTATCTGTAGTACACTGAAATCTTCCATAGAATTGTAAACAAAGATATATACTGATTTTCATTTTTAATTCCTTAAGTTATCTGTAGTAAATAAATATAGGACAATTGTCCTGGTTCTAGGCAGGACAGAGTTAATTTTTGCAGTAGTCAGGAGGGAGCATGGCCAAGACTCTGAGGTTATTCCATAGCTCCTCACTTCCTTCCGTGGTTATGGGGGCAACCTGTCACTTCTGGATCATGGAGTTGTGAAAAACGAAGTTCACTCTCCTGTTGGGATTGAAAAGTTTAATAAAGGACAATAAGGGACAAGGAAAATAAAGAAAAAGTCACAGCACTGGGTGCTTTTGGCTCTCAGCCAAGAGCACACCTTTGACCTCAGAGACATCCTTTACATACACCCGGAGTATTACATATTCATACACAATTAGACATATTCATAAACAATTATACATATTCAAAACCCTTTCCCGTAACAATTCAGAATGGAATCTTGCCCCGGTAGTTCCCGGAGTTGGAATTAACAGATGGTTGCATATTCAAACCCTTTCAAGCAACAATTCAGAATGGAATCTTGTCCTGATAGTTCCCAGAATCAACAGGACTTATCTGTTGGTAAGCCGATAGCAGGGGGGTCCAGGCAAATAGCTCATAAGCATAGCTATTTCTAAGTTTTTTCCCTTTTTAATGAAAAAAGTATTAAGAAAACCACATCTTCACAACAAAGCTACCTTATATAGCATTTTACATATAGCATCTATTTGTGACAAAGCCACTGTTACAAAAGCTACTTTAACATCACTTATTTTAATACTTGCAGAAAGCCAATATTATAGCATCTATTTATCACAGAGTGCTGTGGAGGGAGTGGTTGGGTATTGTTGGGGGTTTCAATGGGAATAATTTGCCTCTTTCTTGTACCCTCTGTCATTCGTATGGTTGCTGTTAATGTTTGTTTTCTTATCTCTTACTCCTATGTGTAACTCTTAAGTATTACTTACTTTTATGCAGTAAATTGTTCTTATCTCAATCTGTGAACTTTTCCTTTTGTGTCTCCAGTTCTCCTCTCCATCCATCCACACAGAGGAGGAGAAGGGGAGAATGAGCGAGCAGATCATGGTTTGGAATGTTTCAGTGGGAACACTAACTTGGATAACACCATTCCTAAACCATGACACCAATAAAATAAATAAAATTCTTCATATACAATTTTTTTTGGAGAGAGAGGGAGAGATGTGGGGCTGCCGGAAATTTCTACCAGTATGAGAATGTACTTGTTTTTCCAGTAGAGTGAGGGAGGCAATTTTCTGTCCTGCAATCACACAGTAACCCTCATTAAGAGGTAACACAGCTGTTGATCTGCTAAGAAAACATGAATTAAAAGAATTAAAGGAAATGAACAACTTATGCAACCTGTCAACTAAATTATTAAGATTTATATCTAAATTGCATTTAATGATTAAATGGTAGCAAAGTGTACCAAAAACATTTTTTAATAAATGACTAAACAAGCTAAACTGGATCATCAATAAAACCAACTCAAAACACCTCTTGACAAAAATCAAACATTATATTGCTTATTTCTGTAGTACACTAAAAATAATTGGTAAAAATTATTCTGATTTCAACACATTTGCAAATACAGAAAGTTACAAGCAGCAAGGACAACACCAATCAAGCACCATACTGGTATTTCATAAAATGCAGAGAGTTATTTGAAAAATTGATGATCAAAAGCAGAACTGTTGCGTTTCAGCAATGTATTAATATGGGTTTTTAATTAAAATTTTTTTAAAAGATACCTGACATCTATTACAAGACAAATTAAAACAAATGGTCAGTTTTCTGGACCTGCTGATTGCAAAGAGAGGGCTGGTAGGAGATGTGGTGGTCAGAGGCTTTCTTGTGCATGCTGATCATGAAATGATAGTTTTTGGTTCTTGGGGAGGTAAGGAAAGGTGTCAACAAAACCTCTGTCTTGGATTTCTGAAGGTCAGACTTTGACCTATTCAGGACAATGGTTCAGAGTCCCTTGGAAAACATTCCTATAAAACAAAGGGGTCCAGGAAGTCTGAACATACTTTAAGAAGGAAATCTTAAAGGCACAGGAGCAGGCTACACCTCTGTACTGAAAGATGAGCCTGCGGAGAAGACCAGCCTAGCTAAATAGTAATCTTTCATTGGAACTCAGGTGAAAAAAGAGAGTTTATGACCTTTGGAAGAAGAAGCAGGCAATTCAAGAAGAGTACAAGGTTGTGGTTAGGTCATGTAGAGAGAAAATTAGGAAGGGAAAAGCTCAGCTACAACTCAATCTGGCCCCTGCTGTGAATGACAATAAAAAGTGTTTTTATAAATATATCAACAACAAAAAGAGGGCCAAGGAAAATATCCATACTTGATTGGATGTGGAAGGGAACATTTCAGCCAAAGATGAGGAAAAGGCTGAGCTACTTGATAACTTCTTTGCCTCAGTCTTCAACAGACAGACCAGTTATCCTCAGGACAACAAGCTCTCTGAGCTGGCAGACATACAGGGAGAAGAATAAACCCCTTGTAATCCAGGAGGAAGTTGTGAGTGACCTGCTGTGCCACTTAGATACTCACAAGTCTATGAGACTGGATGGGGATTCACTTGAGGGTACTGAGGGAGCTGTCAGAAGAGCTCATCAAGCCGTTCTCCATCATTTATCATAGTCCTGGTAAAGCAGGGAGGTCCCAGATGACTGGAGGTTGGTCTTGTAGACAGATACCTGTCTACAAGAAGGGACAGAAGGAGGATCTGGGGAACTACAGATTTGTCAGCTTGACCTTGGTGCCGGGGAAGGTTACATAACAGAGCATCTTGAGTGCAATCATGCAGCACATACAGGACAAACAAAGGATCAGGCCCAGACAGCATGGGTTTAGGAAAGCCAGATCCTGTTTGACCAGCCTGATCTCCTTTTATGACCTGCCTAACAGATGAGAGAAAGGCTGTGAATGTTGCCTACCAGGACTTCAGCAAAGCCTTCAACACCGTTTCTTACAGAGTTCTCTGGAAAAGTTGTCAGCCCATGGTTTGGACAGGTGCACTGTTCACTGGCGTAAAAACTGTCTGGGTGGCCAGGCCCAGAGCGGTGGTGAATGGAATTCCATTCAGTTGGTGTCCAGTCACTGGTAGTATTTCCCAAGGCTCTGTATTTGGCCCCAGTCCTGTACAATATTACAGATGATCTGGATGAGGGGATCGAGTGCACCCTCAATAAGTTCACAGATGACACTAAGTTGGGCAGGAGGGTTGATCTGCTGAAGGGCACAAAGGCTCTGCTGAAAGACCTGGACAAGCTGGATCAAAGAGCCCAGGCAGTGTGCTGTCCAGTATGGTGAGATGGCAGGTCCTGCCCATGGGTGACAACAACCCCATGCAGTGCTATAGGCTGGAGACAGAGTGGCTGGGAAGCAGCCAAGTGGAAAAGGACCTGGGGGTGCTGGTCGACAGAGGCTGAACATGAGGCAGCATGTGCCCAGGTGGCCAAGAAGGCCAAGGGCATCCTGGCCTCTATCACCAATAGTGTGGCCAGCAGGACCAGGAAAGTGATTTTCCCTTGTATTTGGCACTGGTGAGGCCATATCTCAAATCCTGTGTTAAGTTTTGGGACCATCAGCTCAAGGAAGACACTAAAGTGCTGCAGCATGTCCAGAGAAGGGCAATAAGGCTGGTGAAGGAGACCTAGAGAGTGAGTCATATGAGGAGCAGCTGAGGGAGCTGGGGTTGTTTAGCCTGAAAAAAGGAGGCTCAAGGGTGACTGCTCTCTACAACTAGCTGAAAGGAGGTTGCAGCAGTGTGGGGATCAATCTCCCAGGCAACTAGCAACAGTACAGGAGTATATATCCTCAAGCTACATCAGGAGACGTTCAGGTTGGAGATCAGGAAGAATTAAATCTATGGAAAGAGTTGTTAAATATTGGAATGAGCTGCCCAGGGAGATGGTGGAGTCACCATACCTGGAAGCATTCAAGACACAACTGGACTTGGCACTTAGTACTATGATTTAGTTGGTATGATGGTGTTCACTCAAAGGCTGAACTTGATGATCTTGGAAGTCTTTTCCAGCCTTAATAATTCTATGGTGACGTATGAAAGGAGTAACTTACAGCCCATTAAAAAAAAAAAAAAAGAATGTCAAATCAGACATCATTAGCCTGCTTTAGTTATAGATCCATTTTTTTGTGTGCTTTCAGAAGGCAGAGGGGAAGACAAAGAGAGAAAGGGGGTCTAAATACGAATTATGGTTATACTTTGCTTGTATATCTATTTATGTGCTTTCAGGGATAGTGAAGAAAAAGAGAAGGAATGATGACAGGCAAAGCAGGTGCCATTACTCTAGACTGAGAACACTGTCAATTCCAGGAATCGGTGCATTTGGTCACCAAAATCCCCAAACACTCCTGGCAATTCTTACATGATCTAAATGAGAGAAATATCATACTGTAGATCTTCTAAAATTCTAGGGTTAAAATATGCTCATTTACATGTCAAAAAAAGGGCAAATATCACTAGCCCGCAAAAGCAATGGAAATATAGACTATAATAATTACTTGCTTTATAATTTACACAGAT
This sequence comes from Aleadryas rufinucha, assembly GCA_013397815.1. Classification (NCBI taxonomy): domain Eukaryota; kingdom Metazoa; phylum Chordata; class Aves; order Passeriformes; genus Aleadryas; species Aleadryas rufinucha. The sequence continues at coordinate 120,328 of VZTH01005791.1, forward strand.
TAAATAATTCCTGACTTTACATGATATTTAATTTGATTGGCACTATATATTTAATTGTAGTAATTCTGTGATAAAGAGAAAATATTCTACTTCAATACCATGGCGGAAATTAATTCTGTCCTGAACCTGACATGCCATGTCATCTATATTACTCTGCTGCCTGCTTTTTTAGGTTTTAATGTATTCAGACATGATCCAGGATCTGAATAATTGCAGGTTTCATTATAGTCAAGGTAATGATATTGTTCATTATAATTAGTTTTTGATCAAAATGAAGAAATGCAGTTGGATATGTACTTTTTAAAAGAAAGATGAAGAAAACCTTTGTCCTGTTACTAAATTATTTGCAACAAGCTAAGGAAATTTAGAAAAATCAAATTCTCATCATTTATAGCATATAAATTATAGCAAGTTGAATATAATAACAGAAAAAATAAACCACACTTCGGTTATGCTAGCATTAAAAAAGAAAGATTTGTCTCAGCTAAATTTAATAAAACTGTCTTGGGTCTTCCTAACAAGTCAGACAAAGGAGTATTAGAGTATAGCATAGCTTCCTGAGGGTTTATGCAGGACATTGGACAGATTTTACATATTACTTGGAATCTCCTACTGCAAAAAACTATTTTTAAAATTCCTTCATGCAGTTAGCTTAACATTAAATCCCACATACCTATACATGCTTCAGCTGCACCTTCAGATTTCATTGTATTAATATCTAAAGTATAATTATTTCTGACGTTTCTAGTATTTCCCGAAAGACCTTTCATAAGGCCATCTGGTTGCAAGTATATATGGTTTCATCACACATTTGTTCTTAGGCTGAGCATTTACCTTTGCTTAATAACCTTGTGGGCTACTACTGATCTGAAAAACTAAGTTCCAGTCAGGCATGTTCCTCCCCTTGGGGTGGCACTCACCAGATTTAGCCACAAAACCATCCTTGTTGCCACCTCACAACTGAAAATAGCACAAGCTCTTATCCAGCAGGTTGTCCCAGTGCAGAGTCCTCGAGCTGTTAAAGATCATCTGCTTGACTAAGCTCTGAAACATAAGTATTCACACAATCAATACCAGCCCCTTCAAAAGTTGCAGCTACCCACATTCTTTTTCAGCTTTCCAGCCTGAGTCATCTCACACCTTGTCCTGCAAGAGCTTGAGATGCTTTCAGGAATACCAGAGCAAAAGTCAGGGTTTAATTTGTGTATGCCCAACAAATCTGACCTTAAATTCCTCTTCATGCAAGAGTATGCCTACCAATACAAGCCCATCAGATGTTGCTTAATATACGTAATGGTTTCATGTCAGATATTTCACTGCTGATTTATGCTATAGCTCAGCTACTGAGACTTCTGTATTGCTGAATACATTAAAGAAGGCCAACAAACTCCCTCCTGTTTCCTAGTACCATTTTTATACATGCTTAGAAATACAAAAGTTTTCTCTCTAGAGACTAGGGTCGCCTAGAACCTCACCCAGCCATAAGAAACTTCTTTTTCAGATTTTTTTCTACCTTTACAGTGAAATATTAAACATACTCTCACTGCTTCCTCCTGTTTTTGTTAATGAGTCTAGCAATACCATGAGCTTCAGGCTCTGGTTTCAAAACAGAGACACTAAACAAATGCCTTGACTTAACTCACAATTTCTTCTCAAGATAAAAGCTACACTGTTTCAACATCTGCATAAAAAGTAGTAAAAATCAAGTAGTTCTTTCTCTGAGCTTCAGACCAGTTCTAACAAAGCTTCAGTACAAAACCTCAGTCCCTTTAACTAGGGCTCCAATATATTGTTGAAAATCTCAGTTATGACTCCTGTTCAATGCAGAATTGTTCATGACTCACTGACCTTTTAAAAGAACCCAGAATCAAATGCAATCCTATTTATATATTGTCATCAAAACCACTGACAAATCTCAACTTTGTAAGGCTTAAACATGGAACAAAAGGAACGCTGTTGTTGAGGGGATTGTTTTGCCTGCAAGCATATCATTATATTCGAACGAAAGCAGAGCTCTCAGTCTACAAAGTCACGTAGATAAAAATTGACAAAGGATTTGCATGAACTCTTATGATGTAGGACTGCAGGATTTTGCATATCAGGTTCACAGGGTGTCACAGTGTGACTCATCAGGATTATGTGAAGACAACAGGCTTCCTCAGCTGCTGCAGCCGCTCTTTAGAAGTGACAGCCTGACTGAGTCATGGTAGCTACTGACACCACAGCCTGCTTGAAGGAGGGACCTAATACTTGATAGCAACTGGCAGGGTGAGTTGTTTGGGTGTTTTTGTTAAGCTTTTGTGGAGAGCGCTGCCTCCTTATATAAGCCAAAGACACTCTACTGCTCTCCTTTCTTTAGGGCTTTTGACAGAAGAGACCCTTCATCAAATCAGGAAGTCATCTGGAACTCAAACAAAAACCCATTTTGAGCTTTTCTACCTAGACTAAGAGCTGAACCTAAAGAATTATTTTGAATTTAAACCATCTAATCATATAGTACCTTCTACAAGAAAAAACCCTTGTCTGAAGGTAAGAATAATTTGCTTTGAACAAAACCAATACTTACCTATAGAGGAGCATTGGCTAAGTTGGATGAGGCATATTTTATTTGCAAAAACTTGATGGATTAAAGGAACTAAATCCTAACTTAAAAGCTATCTGAGAAAAGCTTTTCCTTTTCTTAAAACAGAGCTGAGAGAACTATTAATTTGACACATTTTGTAATTTAACCAGATATGACTCAAAAAGAATTCATCATTGTTAGTAAATCATAGTAATTATATGGAAATTTGACATCTCCTGGAAGAGACCATATCCGTGAAGCAACTCTTACTATGTCTACATTACGAAGTAATATGGAGGAATATAGGTACATGTGTGACCTGAGCAACTGGCACTCAGGACTTTACATTGCCCATGTTTTTAATGATTAAAACCTACCTCAGATCAGCCTAGACCCAGGGATAAAACACCCCATAGAAGTGGGAGTGCACCGGGTGCATTCGTGTGATTCATCTCCCAGTTTATTTTTCCAGATGAGAAATAAGTCCATGATCTTGAAGTCTGTTTCATTATTGTGTCCAAAATAGGGTTCACAGGGGTAACTAGAATATTTATTTCTCCCAGTCCTAACTGTAGTGTTAGTGTAGGTGCAGCCACTACTTACTAAACTGATTCAGTGTTTCAGGTGTTCTCTGTGTTTTCCTTTTCACATAATCCACTAGCATTTCCACACCACTACGATGAATACTCACTTCTAAAGCAAAAAAACCATCATGGACCTTAGATGAGGTATAAATGTTCAGTAAGGGGGAATTGTACTCACCTAAAATAAATATTAATTAAATTTCCTTTAAAAAATGGAGAATGGGAGAGAGATAGCAGCTGTATCTTTAATTCAGGATTTTTTGTTGGAAAACATGGCATTGCTGCTGGCAGCTGGGTCTTGAAAGCAATTTTTGAAACCATTAGTATGATCTTCTTTCCTGTCTGCCCACTGGTAGACTGTGCTGGAAATAAATATCTGTGTGCACATACCTATTTCTTCTTTCATGTGCATAAAACTTGGCTGATGAGTTTTAGTGTAGCCTCCCTTTCACTGAAATCTCCTCCTTTCTGCCTCAAAGCATTTTAGCTCCTGTGCACCTTTGTGCAACATGCCTTGGAGAGCTGAAGAAAAATGCAAGTGGTGAGGCAGAGACAAGTAAAGGCACTGCTCCTACAGGGAAGTGGGAAACGAGGCTACAGGCTTCTTGTGGCTGTAGCTCTAGGCAGATGGATCTTTCCCTCTTTTAACTTTGTTTTCTGGTATAAATCACATACTGCATTGAATATGGCAAAATAAATAGATTTGGATTTGTATTCTTTCTCAGACATGTTGGTACGTATTGACCGCCACGGAGCTGAGTGAAACAATTTGCTAAATGATGTAGATGGGAATATCATCATATATTTAATATTCAGCAGAGCGTTCCTTAATGCACAAAATAACAGGATGAAATAAACTGTGATGACATGGAAATAATTGTCTGCCTGCAGGCAGTTAATGCAATAAATAAACTAATTCAGTTCTTATTAGGGCCTTAAACTTAGAGCAAATTTTTAGTTAATTTAATTAATACTCAACAAATAGCCTACAGTTAGGCAAATCACATCCCAGAGCGGCAATACCAACTGGCATTTATTAATCTATGTGTTGATGCTTACTTAACATCTTTAAAATAATTTTGGTAAAAAAATGGTAAAAATTTGATAAAAAACCATCCCTGTGGGGCTATTCTGATTTATCAGGAATTTTTGATTTACACAAGTACTTCTTTAAATGACGTCTTCCCATCGGAAACTTCTTGTTTCTGCTCTTATACCTGTCCACTGCTAGATATAGTAACAGCCTTATAAAACTATAGAAATCTGAAAATTTTATGCAGGTATATTATATTTATATGATTATTTATTATAATTTCTTAGGAAAACTAGTTTTAAGTTGTCCAATTGTTCTTAAAGAGTAGGGAGCTTGACTGGCGTTTGTTTTACATGATTTTCTATCAAGAAGAAAACCCCATAATTATAAAAACTTAATTTTTTCTCTGCTCTTAACATCACTTTCCTTTAATTACTACTCAATGCATACATTGCAACCAACTATATCTTCAATCTTTCCACAATTTCCTAAAGCATCTTATTTAGTAAGACACATTTATGACCAAGAAATCACAGTGCCAGAGATGATGAAAACCTGCAAGAATGAACAGCTAGTGCCTGTATTACAAAACCTGCTCTAGTTTAAAAAACTTTCTCTATGTTTGTGGCAACCAGGGAAATAGTTCTACTTAAAGTAAAAGCAAGTTCAGCACTTCAGCAAGGGTTTTTTTTTTTCCCTTCCTTAAATGATGTACAGCTTATCTTCACTGAGATAAGAGATGAAAAAAGTATATTCTTGACTCAGCATATACACAGACATATATTAGAGAGGGAAGAAAACTGAAGTGTATTTGGTAGATTTCCCTCCTTTAGTCTATCTCTTGCAGTCACAAGCAGTGTGTTGCATTAAAATGATTTGGTGAGGAAATGATGGTCTGGATTTTGAGACAGTGTACACAAAGTATAGTGCAAGACCAAAGTTCAGAAATTGAAGTTTGGACACAATATGTAATGTATTAAAGACCAGTATCCATAGGCTGAATACCTAACATTAAGATCAAACATTTTTGAATATGATATTGGTATTTGTCTCCAGATATCACCAAAGTTCTACATGTTTCCACTAGTCCTGTCAATTGAAGTAAGAAGCTGCTTTCTTGCACTACTTGTATGTGCATCTATATATCTATCTCCACAGGAATTCAAGGATTGAAATATTTGACAGAAAACACTGAGACCATAATTCAAGAATATTCTGTGTCCTAGTTATGAAAAAACACACACAAGTGTGTTACAGTTGTATTCCTCTCTTTGCAGTAAGCACACTCTTTGTCAGATAAAATTTTGCCAGCCTTCTCGTGCTTTACTTCAATCATCATAGAATTATATGGATCCATTTAAACATCTGTTGAACTTACTTTTATGGGGTTATATGCATATAAATAGCTTTAGGTATCTTACACTATATTTAAGACTTATTTGCTGAGGTTCTTTTGGTAAAATGTAGTGTTTACAGTAGCAGTTTAGGCAGCTGCACTGCAATTGTTCTACTGAATAGGATTGCTTCAGTGTGAAGATAGAGGTTTTCCTTTTCTTTCTTCCCTCCCATCCAGCCCCAAACTTTCTCTCTCTAACTATTAGCATACCTTTGGTGCAGATTTTATCTACCATAATGAGAATAGAAAGGGCTGAAGCTATGGCATAAAGAAAGTCCACTAGTCTCCAGTGCTACTAACAGTGCCTGTTAGAAGTACAATGAATGTTCAAGAGACATATTTGTTCAAATGCTATGATTTATCTACTGTGATTTATCTTTTATTACTTTTCATTGCCTTGGTACAATATAACCCTGTGTTGAGTGTATTCCTACCCAGCAGAGCCACACCAAAAGTCTAGCAGAGACATCTTCTGCACTTACAGTCCCAGGATGGGATCAGGAGGTTCCAACAGGTTTTGCAACAGCTCAGCTGGATTTCTGGCATGTTTAATCTGACCAGGAGTCTGATTTGTTGTTGTGGTTTAACTCCAGCCAGCTGCCAAGCACCACACAGTTACTCGCTCATTCCTCCACCAGTGGGGAGAGGATTGGAAGGGTAAACGGCAGAAAATTCATGGGTTGATATTAAAACAGTTTCATAGGGAAAACAAAAGCCATGCATGCAAGCTAAGCAAAATAGAGAGTTAATTCACCCCTCCCCATGGGCCGGAAGGTGTTCAGCCACCTCCAGGAGAGCAGGACCCCATCATGCATAGAGGTTAAAAATACCCTCGATTTTTGTTCGTTTGCTTTCTTGTCACGTAAACAAATGAAGTAAAAGCATCTCAGGATCTCTCTTGGCTGAAAAGACACGTTCGAATCAACTTTCTCTTCTTTCCCTCACTCTCTTTTGTTGTCATGGAAGTCTTCCTTTTGAAAGTACGCTTTTTATGCTTGACCTTAAAGACAAGCAGGCATGAAAAGAAAGTAATCAGAGTTGCTTTGGTGTTTACAGTATCTGTAATAAATTATCTCCACATTTCAAAACATCCATGGCAACACATTAAATACTAAATGTTCAAACCGTAGGTCCTTTATATGTTCTGCATGCATAATAATACACAGGTTTACCAAGACATTACTTCAGTTACTTTAACTAATATTAATGATGCATGGTATCTGTAAAACTGAATATTTCAAGCCAGAAATGAACAAAGTAGCTGGGACACATCTAAAACTGTCTCATTGCAGGGATGAAAATGGAGAAAGAAACAACCTGTCAGTATTTATTTTTTTAGAAATGGAAATGTTAGTTATGAACATTTTACTTATGTAAAAGGCACAAACTGGAACAGACATCTCACAGGCTTTTATATTCTTAAGGGAAACTGAGAAGAATATACTTAATTGCTACTTGTTAAGTGAAAGATGATGGTAAGAAAGAAACGCTGTACATATTATGCCTCTGGTTAATGGAAGGATTTCAGCAGAGGTCTTGGAGAGCCTTTGTGAAAGTTCATCAGACTGAACTGAGAGCACTTGCAACAGCACTATATCATCAGATACCCTAACTGGCTATTCGATCAATTTTGTGGAAATTTCAAAACTATTTTAAAGGAAATAGCAATATGATTTCCTATTGTTTCATCCCTTCCATCATGCCTTTTAAATACAGCACTAGCTGCAAGAAGCCAGAAAAAAAAAAAAGACAATAAAACCCAAAAAAATGTGAAAAGAGAGATGAAGACAGGACACTATCGAACAGACATCAAATAGTGCAACTTAATAAGAAGGAGTACGTCTTAGAAGAGGAGTAATAAAGTGAAAATCAATGGAGAATAAAACAGATGGGAAGGCATACCAAGCTTATTTTTAAGGGAAACTTGAATTTTTAGCTAAACAAGATTTTCACAAAAAAATCTACTTTCTAATATAAGTTTAACTTTTCCACTGCAAAGTCAACTGTTTTCAATTGAAAATACTCCTTGGACATGCTATGGTTGCAATTTATCCTCTCAGAGACAACAAAATACTGTATGTCATGACTGCCATAACAAACTCTTTCTTCTATCAAGGGAAGAGACGATGCTGCTTTGGTCTGATGTTAACAAAACCTCACCCCAAAGAAGAAAAATGGGAGCATACCTGCTTTAAAATTCCTTCAACAGATCAAGGCAGGACTTCCAAATCCATAACATTCAATTTTCCTGCTGAGGTTTTAATGGAAAGAACTTGGCTTTGAGAAAATAAAGTTCTTCTGAATAAGACTGTTTGCTTTAATGAAGAGTGGGGCTATCAAGAAAGGATGAACAAAGTAGGAAACGCTGTAAGTAAAACTACAGTCCTCAAATCTTTAACTGTATTGTTAATACATTTTTATTATTATTATTTATTTTTACGCAATTGGCTATGATGAACTACTATCACAACTACAAGGAAACTATACTAAAGGCAGAATGTTGTATCCTTACTGATGATTTTACTACAGACTTTAACCAGAGAAAGGAAGATGTTTCTGTGGAAGATAGGAAGCAGAGAAGGAGAAAGAGAATGAAGGGCAAATTCAGAAGAATTTTGAGATAAAGATCTATTATTGTGAATCCAGACAATATTGGAATTCCTTCAAAGAAAGAAATTTCAGGACTTTGCAACATGATACATCATCTAGGACTTATATTTGTGTTGAAAGACTTATACAATCTTGATAACGTTATAGCAGCTGAAATTCTAATCAGTAAGAAGCATCTAGCTGACACATTAGCAAGGTGAAAGCTTGAAAAGCAAAATGTATACTTCTTAGAATGTTGGTATAAAAACACTCAGATTTATAACTTGAATTTCATGCTAAACTCCAAAAATTGTTACATGAAATAGTAGCACTTTTCACCAATATCTTGCAAAAAGAGAGTACATAACCTGGCTGCAGCTTCTGGACATTCTGACTATAAAGAGACAGTTCACACAGTGAAGCTGAGAACAAAATTAATTAATTCTCACTCCATTTGTAATGTGTGGATGATTATTGTTTACAAAGGACCTCCATCTCCTTCTTCTATCTTGCTGTCACAAAGATGTTCTGAAATCTCTCTCTCCAGATGTTCTGAAATCTAACTCTCCAGACAACAATGTCCACCTGTGTGTGAGGGAATGACTGACTGGATGATTGACTGAGCACTAAATCTACAACAGCAAGTTCTGCTTCACCTATGGTACTATCAGAAAACTGTATTTCCTGGCCTCACCCAGGCCTCTCACCTCTTACGGCTGTTCATAAAAGGAAGTCTGAACAGATGATGAAACAGCCTTGAATCATCACAGTTTTCTTCTAGATTATGAAATTTAAATAAGGATCCATCACTCATGGTGTAGCAAGATAAAATCTGTGTTCATTCAGGAACTATTAAAGATTTTCCCTGGTCAATGCCTCAAAGCAGAGAAGAAAGCATATATGAGCAGCAGCTATTTAAACAGGAAGATTTTTATCATCTGCTGCATCTGTAGGAGACCTTCCAATAAACTACTTCAATAAGTATTCTCAGTGACTTCATAGTCCAGTAAGGCACAATGTTTTGTACCTTGCTGTCATGTCAGCCTACTTAACCACCTGTACACTGACTGGCAATTTTGCTTGTACCTTCCACATGATTTATTGACTGCAATCACTTCGTGTTTCTTTAGAAAAAAATGTCATTCTACTCTGTGGGTATTTCTGAGTTTGTTAAGAATACCAAAAGATCTATTTCCTCCAGAGTATGATATTACTCTGGTTTTATGCATGGTTTCAAGTGGAATACAGGATACAGAACAGAAAAGGAGTACATGAACTGAGTAGAGAGCTCAGGTTGAATTAGAGACATCAGGGCAAGATTTTTCTGTCTGCCTTTATTACATGGGAAAGTCAAGTTTAAAAGTGCTTATTTTGCTAACAGCTCCAGGAGAATGTACAGTTAATATTTCATATTGTTGAATATTATTCAACAAATGCATTCAAGTTTAACATCATATTGCCTTGTCAGTGTTCTATTTGGTTTTCTACAACTACTAAGTTTATAAAAATTAGGACTCGATTGATATTAAATTCTGATATAATACTGTCAAGCCCCACTATATAACGATTTGGAAAAAAAAAATAACCAACATAGTTTAGCTTCCCCTTCCTTTCTCCCCCTTCCCTTCCCTACTCTTCTTTCTCTGCTCCACTCCTTATGCAGTGTGCTTTTCCAGATTCTAAAGACCCTGAAAGTGAGAGCTAGTTGTGGAAACTTGCATCCTGTTGACATAGATGATAGGATCATAAGATTGATCAATAGCTGGTTCTCCCAGCTGTAATCATCTCATAAATACATCAGTGTTTATGAGAAACTATGTCTGTCAATAAGGAAAGATTTTCTTATTCTCCTGGAATTATGCAAGGGAAAAAGAAAAACATAGGAGTTTTTTGCCAGTAAATAAAATAATTTGACTATGCATTCAGCGCTTATATTTCAATCCCAAAGAATAAAATTTTTTTATATGACTAGAAAATCCTCCTCAGAGTGCTTAGGTCCAGATTGTAAATACAACAAAGACCTGCAGAGAGATTGATTTTTAGTTCAAAGTTTAGCACAATAGTATCTCAGAATTATGCAGATTTAACAGTTTCATGCCATCAGTTCTATAGCTGAATTAATGACCTCACTAGGAACAATGGGACTGGCTCTGTCTGATAAGGCCCCTGCAGTGCCAGCCCAGGGGACACCTTGTGGCTACCAGCCTGTAGGGAACATCCAGCCTTGCATCACCCTGACACTAAAATATTATCTGCTGTTAATATTAATTTCCAGTGGTTTTTTTCTCCACTATTAATATTATAAAATTCATCACTATTTTCCAGTACAATTTAGCAGTAGTCCAATATAATTTTCTCGCTCTTTTCAAGAAAAATCAATAGTGGTCACAGAAATGGCCCTAAATTCTTGGCATTTTCTTGAGCAGTCAAACACAACAGCTATGAGGTAACATTTCAAAGATGTTTAAGAGGATTTAGCCTAGCAGTTACTACTGGCTTTATCTGCAAGATGTATGCATTAACACCTGTTCTGAGTTATGAACATTTGTCCTTATTAATATTTAGGTTATGTTTTACACTAAGAGCTCCCAGGGTAACTGCTTACATAAAATTTCTGTGAGAAGCCCGTACTCCTTTCATTTCATCAGACATAACTGGATATGTAGTGTCCATATTTGGAAACAGGATATGCTTTGTAAATTTGCAACAGAATTGGAAGCATGTGTAAGAGTGATATCAACATTGACATAGACTTCTTTGTTGTATTTTCGTTAAGGAGCGGATCTTCAAATTTCTGAGAATGTTACCTTATTTTTCCCATCTGTTTTTTAAAACCCCAAGTCAGAATAAGCTCAGTCCATAGAAGTGTATCTGTACTCTGAGGAAACTGAACCACTACCAACAAGGCAGGTAGAATTTTCCTGGCTAAGGAAATCAGCAATTGCTCGTCTTAATTCTTGTGTTAGGGAAGCTTCCCTGTCTGACCATCCAGGAGCTGCTCTGTCAGACACACTCACACCACCTGAGCTGAGTGTGAGGCCCCTTCACAGCTACACACCCCACACTCAGAGTCACACCAGATTTCCTTAAAGGCTCGACCCCAGGTTTCCAATAGCAGAGTCTCAGACATCCAGATCCTTCAGAGGATTCAATCTTGGTCCAATAACAAAATAACAGCTCAAATTGAATGACTCCAAGGAGGGACCCCAAACAAAAGAACTCCTGGGCTTTTATTCTCTTACAGTCTCAGCTTGGGAAATTCTAGGGGTTATTGGCTCCTGCCTGTCTTTGAGTGTCCGGTCACGTGGCCAGGCCACAGGTCCCTGGGTTGGCAGTTCATGGACCCTTGCCTGGGGCTCCCATCCAGAGCTCAACCTGCAGCTCCTCTGCAGCTGCTCCCTGAGCTACCTGCACTATATATATTCCTCAATAGGAATACATAGTGTAGAAATGCTGTGGTTAATAATTCATTCTGCTTTTTCTGAAACACATGACCCTTTAAAAGCCTCATGTACCGTGGTGCCAGGGTTAGAAAAATATGTTTAAACCCACAAAATTTGTTGTGTTGCAGAGTGTAGAGCTGTCAAAGGAAAGAACTTAAGTGGGCATTAGTGGTACTATCATTAGAAATGGAATTATTTAAAACTTTTTTTGAAGCAATTGACACCATATTAATCACCTGAAAGAAACATACAGGGGCAGCATGATAAAAGTTAAAGAAAATATTTGAAGTCAGTGCTGGTGAAGGAAATCAGTGTGCTTCAGAGGTAACTATCACTATCTTCTAAAGCAAGCAATTACCCAAAATTCAGAGCCCCACATGTTGTTTTTCTACAGAGAAATTGAAAGGATCTGGTATATCTTATATAAATCTCCTTTTAAAAAAATAGAGTATCTATAACCCTAGAACCTAGAAAGAGGAAAATATATTTTTACTCCTAAGTCCAAGCTCCTTTCAAATCACACTTTACAGTTTTTCATGTCTACCATTTTTCCTTTCTCAGTCCTGCTGGTGGCAATTCAGACATTTCCCTGATATCTTCCAAGGCGTTTGTCTTTCAATTTCATGGAATAGTTACAAAAACATGGGCCAACAAAAGTCTTTTCAGGCTTATTTTTGTTTTAGAAATCTTCTGTTAGATGATGATCTGCACTTCTCTTAGGAACAGGGTCATCAGGCTTTGTTAGCTTGTTACAGCTGTCATAAATAAAGAAGAGAAATCCTACTTAATCTGTAAGCAGTAATCTTAAATCAAGGCCATTTTTACATGCCATTAAGAAGAAAAACTTGCAATAAAGAAAAGACAGTGGTGTTGGTGGTATTTTCCCAGACTTAGTTTTTGAGAAATGTTATCCTTAAAGAAAGCTTAAAATACCTAAGCACTGACTTCCACAGTGATTTTCCCTCATAATGCACCTATATCTCACTAAAACACTCACCTCTTCTTTTGGCTGGTTGCAGGCACACTGTGCATGTGTAATTATTTACATGATGGAGAGTCTGACCAAGCATTAGAATTACCAACATTGTATAAATTATTCAATAAGAATACAGGCAAGAATATTTTACCTGACATACAGGTGTTGTGGAGTCCTACAAGGAGATTGTTCAGAGGAAAAGAAAAGCCACAGATCAATGTACAGAAGCAAAGATGGGACAGATTATTACCAGATTAATTCAGTAGGAAACAAAGACAAGCTTTGTGTACAAGAATGAAGAAAAAGCCTATTAATTTTATCTTCACAGTTATTTTGTGTCTTACCATCAGAGCATCTTGATGACTCAGACGCTAATGCATTTATCCTCACAAAACCCCAGAGACAGGTGGACGGTGCTTTGAAAGCCATACCTCGGATATAATGTAGAAAGTTTATGGCAAAAGCAGAACAGAATTCACATCATAGAGTCTTTCTTAAAAACGACCGCCTCTTCCCATCCCTGTCTACTTCCACATATGTATTAAAATACATAGAACTGACTATTTGCTTCCTAACTGATGGACATTAAACTCATCATTCGTTTTCCTTGTACAAGTACATAAGTAGACATATGAACAAGTGAAATAGATTTGAATTCTCAAAAACTTCTTTTTTCCTCTATGTTTTTAGAGACAGCTATGACAGTCATTACATCAAAACCTTTGCACAGATTTGTTTCTCTAAAAAATACTTAAAATGAGAAATCTGATGTGCTGTTCTAGCCTTGAGAAAATAAATAACTGCAAATCTTCATGGGTACCAACTTCACTGTCAGATTCATTATTGGAAAAAAGAGCATTTGAATAGCCTTGCAATGTGGAACGATTTCCTTCTTCCTTGTGAAATTGTTCAGCATTGGCAAACTTATCACAACTCCTGCTTCTCCTCTGCTGGAGATGGATCAGTTAATCTGTGATGTTCAGATTGTTCAGTGTAAATGTTCAGTGTGAATGTTCTCATTCTTTTGCTAGTTGTCAAGTCCAAGGTACCGATGCCTGTGGAGTTAAACACTATGGAGACAGAATACACCTGCTGTGCAGGTGACAACAATGCAACAGAGACTTTCTTCATAGCACCAGGACCTGATGCAGCAATGGCTACATACCCCCCAAACTGAGTGAATGTAAGTCAGCACCCCCGATTGTTTAACTATTCTAAAAAACCCTGCATTAATGTACACCAATGATTATATGAAAAACTCTATGAGAGTACAGTAATGAGTCAATTGGTAGACAGCATGTTCATAGAACACATACATTGTGTGCGGTGGCAATGGTGGTAAACACAGAGAAAGGCAGCAGGGATATCCAGCAAGCTACTTGCTGACAGAAACTTTTTAGAGTCAAATGCTTTTTGATAAAAACAAGAGAATGCTATAAGCTGTTGACTATAGTCTTCCTTTTTAATCATCTAAAATTTAGTAATTCTAGAGCATGCTTTATCAGCAATAGAAAGAAGAAAATATAAACACCACAAAAAACAATATTTACTACACTATCCCTAAAAACAGGAAAATCAGCAAATTGAATCCTCCCAGCACTATCTTATCTTCAAAAGATCTTTCATTTGGAATGAACAGGAACCAGAAGAAATATCAAAGATCTGATAGTCAAAAAAAAAGGCACCATCTGAACCAAATCAAAAGATCAATTTATACTTTCATTCATGGTCACATGTGCACAGAACAAACTTTGGATTCATTCATATCCTTTGAACATTAGCAGAAGCACTTCAGTCAGTTCATGTATCATTTTGAACTCACAGCTGTCTCAAAGAGTGTGGTGTGAATTCAGCGCATCTTTACAAATATTTTCTAAGGCATGTCATGCCGAAGTGCATTGCCCACTGTATGAACTTCCCAGTCTAAGAGTTTCACACGTTAAAAAGTGTATGGTTTTATTATGCTGTGATGAAATAATGCCTTCTCTTTGAGGTAAAATGTTTCATATTCTAGCTTCAGGTACAGTTTAAGACCCTAATGCACACAAGAAGATCCTTTTGATGGCTTCTAGTTTCATAGTCCTTTGTGCTTTCATATAGCAAGAAAAAGACTGTTGTTTTGCAGAAATTCTTGTATATTTTTGGGGCTTGCATATTGGAATAGATGTGGTTGTAAATTAGCCACAGTATTATGATTAATTTCTGTTTGCAAGTAGAAAATCCATTTCCAGTGGACCATGTGCATTCATCCAATAAAAGCGACACTTTGGCTTCAAATATTAGCATAGCTGAGACCGTAGCTGGGTCTATTTACTGTAATGTTTTTTTTCAGAAGTAAAACCCATGTGTACAAGAAAGAAAACTGTGACAAGAGTCAAAGCCAGGTAACTTATACAAAGTGCAATTAGATTAAGATTATAGGTGTGCAATTTTTTTAAACTTCTTCTTTACAGAGTGTCTAAGATGTGATGACGTCTCATCAGATTTACTGACATGTTAATTTAATATATTATCTCATTCAGAACTAGAAAAAGCACAAATCCAGGGAAGTAAATCTAAATACTCAGAACTTTAGGTGAAGGCTAAATTCAAATTTCTCAATGCAAATACTTTTTTGTGCTTTCAGCTATGTGCCAGAGTTAAAATCAGAAGTCTGAACATCACACAGATTGAAATGTCAATGCTTCATTTCATCTCTACTTACAACAGAATAAATGAATTTGATATTAAAAGATATGAGATGTTTTAAATATCATATTTCACATTAATATGCACTCTTCACCTTTACATCAAAATGTACTTTTCACTGTTGTTTATGAATCAGTGGAAATATAGGTAATTCACAGAACAGAAAGAGAAAAAAAAAACAACAAAAACCAGCTCAATGACAATGGAAATCATCAGTTATCAATTGAGAATTTTATCAGCAATCTCAATTTTTGCTTTGACTCATTCACCCCACCAAAATAATTTGATCAAGACTCCACAGATCTTTCAAAAAAAATATTTTTCCTTAACCTATTCAAGAGAATAGGAAGAAATTTAGAACAAAATTATTTTCTAGTCATGACTGTTCATGCATAGGGTTAGATTGAACAAAGTCTTAATGTCATGAAAAAAAATCATGAATCTCATTCAGTAAGCACAATGATGATCACTGGGTTAGACAGGAGCTTTTGCATTTCTGCATACTTCTTGTGAGGTACATACATCTGTGAACATTCTCTCTGTTATGAGTCTCAAAAATTCAAATGATAGTAATGTTATATCAGATAAAACGGAAGTGATTTAATGCATTTGGTCTTCTAAAAGACAAAAAAACATCAAAAGCAGTGAAAGTAAAATTTATGTGTTTTGCAGTAGAAACTATATTTTTGTGTATTTATGCACAGACAGATAATGCAATTTTATTTACAAATCAAATTATATGCTCGTAAGAAAACCTGATCATTGGGAATATGAAGCTCACATTAAGTGTGTAATTGTTGCAAGGTTTCATTTATAGATCTGTAACTTCTCTACAAATCAAAGAGTCTGAAGCATTTTATTCCAAAAGTTGCTACAACCCTGTAAGAAGAATTGAAAGGATAGAATTGCTTATTATTATATAACTCCATTGGTTAAGAAGGACATTGGGTGTTTTCAGTGACTCTGAGAGGATAAAATTAGAAGTAGACAGGATTACAAGTCCACGTTTGGACGCACAAATTCTGAAGGTATCCATACAAGTATGTGTGTGTGTGTGTGTGTATGGTATTCATATATACCTACATGAATTAAAAAATTAAAATCACATTTTCTTTCTAATGTTGAAGAAAATCCATCTCACCTTCCCCAAGAGACCCCTGTTCCTTTATAGTATCTGTCCTGGAATGATCTTTTCTCCATTGAACACAATGAGGAAGTGTTCGATACCAGTCAGAAAAGTTCAGAGGACAAGAGGAAACATAACCAAAAAATTCACCAGCTTCCAGAAGATTAGCCACTGCTCTCTGTTCATTCCAGGTAGATTCCAGTGACATCATCTTGACTTGCTACCACAACAAATTGCCAACCTTCTCTTCATCTCAGGGAGTCCCTAATTGCCTTCTGTTCCACTTTATATTTTCAATATCTGAATGTGATAGTAAGAATAGCAGGACAGTGATGTTTAAGATTCACAGAAATAATTCATATTTTCCTGGCTACTGGGGAAATCATATAAACGATCCTACAATTAAAATGGGTCACTGAAAATTAAATTAATAATAAAGATCAAAAAAGCACATTTGAAAGCTGTATTTGAATTTTGCAACACATAGGGAATGTTTAATTAAAAGATTCACAGACTATTTAACTAGCTCATCAGCTCTGTAAATAAAAAATAACAGAAATCCATTTAAAAGAAATAGCAAAAAAAAAAAAAAGGAAACATTTTACCAGCTTTAATCTCAGCACTCCAAACCTTGAGAATATTTTGAAGATATTCAGACAGCTCATCTTTGTGCTATGTGGTTTAAGGGACTTCTGACTTGAAAGGTTATGAAGTGAATGCTTGTGTTTGTCACATGGTTTTCCTAGCAGTTCTGTATTTCACCTTTCACATTTAAGCCTTTAGTACATCTGGTGTAAAGATTAATACAGAAAGCTGTGAAAACAATAGTCAGAGGATTAAATACCTCTTACTGGATTTAGTCTTGATTAGTATTTTCTAATTAATATTTTGCTATCCCTGTTGACATCATAAACATCTGCCCTTGCTACTCCTTGGCTAAATGATTTCTGATTCTCCTGTTCCCAGAAACAAATCAACACAATTAAATATGAGAGGTTGCTATTAAATTAGACATGTAAGTTGGAGGTAGGAGCAATCTGACAGATGGAGCAAGTGACTCACTGAGAGTCCCTGCCCCAGTTTTCTCGGTAACACAAAGTTCAGACTTTTTCTCTGAATTTCTCAACCCTATTTTTGTCCTAAACTCAATTTATCTTTCAGGTTTCTACCAAATAACTTCCAAATCTCCTTCAGTCTCCCCAGTAGCACAGTACATACTCACAGCACATAATAATGTAGCCTATTAGGGGATGGAAACTTTTTCTATTCATAAGTAGCTGAGACAAATTTCTGAGGAACTCCAGTCATGCCCCCTATCTAGAAAAGGCCAGATGCTCTCAGTAGGTGCTGGATGATTATCTTGTTTCAAAGACCTAACCTCTATACAGACTTCCCTGGACTTTTGCAATAGAACATAGTAATACCCAAGTTGACTTTCTGTTTGCATAGCCATTAACAAGTTTTCTTACAAGTTTTATTCTTTCCTTGTCATTTCCATGCTTCACCTGAAGAATCTTATTTTTAAAATGTAAAGTCACAAGTACATAGCTGCATCAATGGATTTAGTTTCAGGGATGATGCTGGAACAACACAAAAAACCCCAGACACTGTACTCCCACCCTTTTAAAGTGTTATGCTTGGATTTCTTTTTTTTGTTAAACAGCTGTGCTGAAATATATATGGTAAAAAAGGAGATGTATTCAAAGGTTGTTGCCTAACATTGCAAAATAAGTTTGACTCATTGATTTGACTTTCTTTTTGCTTATTTGATACAAAACAGTAAATAATTTAAAATAGGGAGTTAGTTGCAACTTGTCAAGAATTATTTAATTATTACTATTTAAAGATCTTTCACATAAAATTATAGAATTTTCAATGCAATTATTTAGATCTGCTTTTCAATCTAAATATCTTTCATGAAGAACTTATGAACATAAAACCTCAATTGGTTAAGCATTTAATGATGAGGGAAGCAAAATAATTTTTAGTTAACAAGAGCTAGATTACGTGACAGAAAAAACCTCATTAATTCAGTTAAAAAAGATCAATTTACCAGACATAGGAGACCTGTTCTGCATCATTGTGCTCCAAGTTACAGCAAAGGATGACTTAGATATGGAAGTAGGTTACTAGAAAAATTGATATTGTTTGATATATGGATTCAGTTGTCTGCAAAGATAACACTGGCTAGCAAGTGTTTACATCCATATTTGTTGTCTTAATATTTATTTAATATTTTTAGGGTTGTGCTTACTGGCCACATAAAATATATCCAAAATTCTTTAATCATTTGGAATATTTTCGTCACAATTTCTCTCTTAGTATTCTGAGCATCAAGTTAACTAAATGACATAGCACTATTTTCAAAGGGCAGTTTTGGCCAAGCACTTCTGCCATTTATTAACAAACTACCATTCCCACCTTCTAAACAAATTAATGTTCCTAGTTCCATACTTCTATTTAGATTAGATATTAGGAAGAAATTCTTTATTGTGAGGGTGCTGAGGCCCTGGAAGAGGTTGCCCAGAGATACTGTGGATAACCTGTCCCTGGAAGTGTTCAAGGCCAGACTGGATGGGTCCTTGAGCTACTTGGTCTAGTGGAAGGTGTCCCTACCCATAGCAGGAAGGTTGGGAATAGATGATCTCTAAGGCCCCTTCTAATGCAAACTATTCTATGATTCTATGTAGTATTGACAGCAGCAATCTGTTGCATCTATGAATCACCCCAAGCAGGGTATAGCTCAGTATCTTTTTATTCCTCTAACTGTTACAATAATAAATTATGTCCAATAAAAGAAGACAGTAGTCACAAAATATTTCAAAGTAGTTTTAGTGACTTATGAATATCAGTATGACCTAGCCAATCTAAAAGCTTCAAAATTGTTGTTTGCTTGTTTTTTTTTTTTAATATGACTGCTTAGAGATATGTAGGACTCTGCCAAAAGTAATTCAACTAAATTTAAAAGAATTGGCAGCTCAAACTAATGCTAGCTCCCAAGTTGCTTGTTAAAAAAGGCATTTGTTAAATTAAATCTCAGTCTGCTCTCCTACCTTTGTTCTTCTTGACAGATCCTCCTCTGCCTCGAAATGATCCCACAATAGGTATGATCAGAATGTTTATTCCCTGATCTTACCTCACATACCCCTGACAGACCCCTGTGACTGGGCCTTCAAGTTTGCATTTCACAAGGTGCCCTCACAGGTAATGGCTATGCAAGGTTACAGTTTAATTATTAGTAAATACTTTACAGTTTAATCCATTATGTTTATGATGATTTGATTCACTTTTGGGTGTGATTCGTGTGACGTTCATCAAAAATGCTATATGAAAAGAATTTTACAGGTTTCTAAATATACATTCCTGAGAGTAGCTTTACACTTCAATTTCAAAAAAAATTTGCCAGCTTAACAAAGAGAAATTCTGCCTTGGTTGACACTTTACTAATGGACTGAAATGAAAGGCAAATCTCTTTTGTAAAGAACAAGCTCATTATTGAGGAAGTGGTTAGAGGTAGGAGAGTTCAGATAAATTAGGGACCAAAACCAGATGAAAGACCATAGAAATTACAAAATTCAGAAAAGCTGACAGAGAGGAAATGATGCTTTTGTAGTGTCTTAATGGTTGCCTTCTTTATTTTTTTTTTTTGAAAAAGTAACAGCAGTGATCACTTGAAACGTGAGCCAAATACAGAGTCAAACTATGTGTCTAGTGAAAACGGAGTTATTTCCATTTGACTCTGTTAAAAAAAAAAATCTATTTTTAAGATTCCCAAAAATCTCCAGAAGTGGCTGCTGATATCTGAGAATCTTTATATTGGTCAAAAATATTTTATTTGTATAAGCAGAAAAATAAAACAAATATGCAGAAAATAAGAAAATAGGAGTCTAAAACTCTCAATTAGTTTTGTGGCAAAAAGTATATGAAGTCTCTATAGTTATGTGAATATAGTCATCTAAGTTGAACTCAAAGTAGAGGTACATAAAATATGCCATATACTTTTTACTATTATGGTCATTAGTGTTCCAAGCTTAATGCGTACTTCATTATCTAGACATTCATGTCATTTGCATTTAAATAGGATTTTATCTGAGTTTGCTGCATCCTTTCTTTTTCTCTAATATTCAACAGTTAAAGCAAGATAGTGAATAAAGATTATAGAATTCAAATATATTCACTTAAGTAATTTAGATTTCTTACTTCTTGTTGGTTAAAACATATTCTGACACACCAAAATCAACATATGACATGATACTGATACAGGCAATTGTTTGATCTGCAAAGTTACTTTTCCAAATTTTAAGGCAATTTTCATCATTTCTGTCAGTGATTTAAAATTTGTTTTGCTGGGATTACCCTCTACAGAAAAGAAATTTCTTTTTCTCATTTGTACGCTGTGTACAAAGAGTACACAGCAATCACACAATATCTTAAAGAATTTGCATAATTTTTTAATAGACCTCAAGTATACCATCAAATATATTCATTAATGTCTGCTTTGTAAAAAGGGGGTATAGAGCAAACTTGCATTTTTTAATGGCAGCATTCACTTTTCTGCTGAGAAGAAATCTATTTGAAGGAAATGAACCGAACAGAATTTTAAATTAAACAGAACTTTTTTTTTCTATACTCTGATCCATTACAAGATATTTCCTGTAACTCTTAAATCAGTATTTACTCTTCTATAACTTCTAAATCTACAACACCCACTCCTGATAATATCAGTAATCTGAATTACAAAAGAAATAAAAAATCTGCACTTTGTACCTCTGGGCATCAAATTCTATCATTACAAGAGCTTTCTCTGTATATGATTATTTTTATCTTAAAAAAATCTAAAGGGAATATACACTGCTATATCAAAAATATGTTTCATTAATAAAAGAGAGATTCTTATCTTAAGAGTATCATCTCTATTTTAATTTGATATCTTCTCTAAAATTATACAGTGGCCCTTGTTGTAGATATAACTTCATAACAATGCTGAAGATGGTTTTTAATAGGGCAAATATATCTGTTGCAACTGTTTAAAATTAATGGTCTTTCTTATCTAGCTGTGGCTCTTCATGGTAAAGAGGCATCAAGGGTTACATATTAGGGGAGTTATTGTACTCTTTAAAAGGTTATATTATTGCAGCACTGTGCCATGTATATACAGTCAACATGAGTTATTGCCTCCATGAACTTATCAAACACAATCTTCCATTAAAAAATCCTGAATACATATGAAGAAAATTTATCAAACCAAACACTGAAAATTAAGAGGTATACAAAAGGTACCTTATTGTTTTCTATTTCCTTTTTTTTTTTCACCTATGCTGAGTGAACATTAGAAGGACTTTTCATATTGCTCTTATATCAAAGCAATGTTTTGACAACTCGTTTCACATATTTTTTAGTGGGTTCTCCAACATTTTCTCCCCTTCCTTAAAGAAGCACACTAGTGTCTAATATATGAAATGAAGGCCTATATTTGGGTGAATAATTTCAAAGTGAAGGAGTATCTCACTTCCCTAACTAACTGTAGCTTTCAACCTAGCGTCAGCTTCCTATGTATTTTGGAAATGTATTTTTTTAATCAGACAGAATATTATATAATAACATCATCTTTGTCATTCTGTAAAACTAATGATCTTCCTGTACTCATTGTTAACACATTGGTAACCATGAAAATAGTGAGCAAAACCTAAGTCACAAAAGAATAAAAAAGAAATAATGGGGTACATTTTGGACTACTATTCTCTCTGCAATGCTTCTGGACTGTTTTCCTGATAGATATGCTTGCTTCTAGGTTTTCTAGCTCAAACCATCTTTAACAGAGACAAAAATATTAAAGCTATAAAAAATAAATCTACAGATAAATTGTACATAAACTCTTCATCTGGTTGTCTATTCTGTTTTTAGAATGCAAGGAGATATATATACATATGAATATAAATATAAATAAATAAATAAATATATATATAATTCAAGGTTTTTGTTTTTATACCTTGGCACAGGATGCAGACATTTGCTCTGTTTACATTCCTATTTTCATAGTCAGCATGACAGCAATACCACCTCCCTTCTAAAGCCCCAATAGGTTATATTTGGTATTCGAATCTGTGGTTTTAACACTGATTCAGTACTAACTAAAGGTTTCATATTTTTCTTTTGGGAGCTAGACAGAACATGAAAGTGATGCTTTTGATCTATTGCAAAACAGCAAAAGAGATTCCTGATACAAAAAGAAATAAATTATTATTATTGCTAATCATATTTATTATCTTACTAGAACTTTTAAAGGCAGATGCAAAAAGGAGCAGACAAAGCCTCTCTTTTATCTAAATATTAGCTTTTGTTGGAGCACACCATGAAATATGTCAGGTTATTACCCTTTTTCAAAAGAAAGATTTGTCTAAAAATCTATTCTATTACCTGAAATGAAAAATATTAGAAACAGCTTATTTGCAAAGCATTTTGAATGATAGAATGACGTTTATTCTAAAATGTTCTTAGATAAAATTAAAAAAACTTAAGGCCATAAAGTATCTGGGAGGTAGCAGAGGTACTGTGTATGGGGAAAAAAAAGGAAATATTTGGACAAATTTCAACTATCAAATATCACACCACTTTTCAGTTCTGATTATACTTTATGCTGAGTTTTTATAATACTAAGGTTCAACAATGTCTTATTAATTTTAAAGTGAGTTTTGAATTTCACCTACTGTTTCTATCCAGTTTTGAATGGCAGAACTCCTCATTGGAGAAACCCAAAAATAAGAATGAGGGAAAATCATGCAGAAAGGCATGTTGAACTAGATCATGGGGATTTTTGGCAGTCACTTCTAATTGAAATGCTAAATTTGGAAATTTATTATTGTATTTCTTGACAGCAGTAAGCATCACTAAAACAATCTGCAACATTCAACCTGTTAGTTTCAGAAAATAATTGCCTGAGAAAGCTCAGTTTGACAACACATGCTGCATGGTGTTTTATGTCAAATCTTGTTCTTCACAGAACTTAAAAGTGAGGAACATTGCCAGATAACTCAGAACAACTTTCTGAAGCTCACAGATAACAGTATTAAAACATCTTCCTTAATATGTATATTTAATAAGAAGTAAGTAGCATGACTGTTCTGAGGAACATTCTGTTTCTGCAATAAATGGGTTTATTAGGAGACATGTGGTACTTAGATCCTAATTTTTTTTCAAGTTGTAACATGAAAATCTTCCCCATGGGCAAGACTAAATATGTGTACATAAATTTAAAGCTGAACTTTAAACATGGTCTCTCATATAATAAACATATGATAAAAAGTTTTACTGAGTAATTTATGATACATCAATTCATTTACACTTATGCTCTATTTAATAATGATTCTGAGCTCTCTATCTCATCACTAAGGAGACATGACTGGAAAAGGAATTGACTGTACTACAACGTCTGACTTCGGAAATTTACTTTATCTATACTCTCACTCACAGCATTTTCTTTTAAAAATAGCAGTCTAAAAGCAAATAAAAACATAGAAAATGGGATAAGCCATTTGCAAAGTTTTATACATGAAAGTTTTCCAGATTTAGGTGGAAACAGGTCAGATTAATAAAAAGAATTATTAACTAACTGCAGCCGCAGTAAGTAACTTAAAAGCAGTTAGTGGAGGACAGTCAACTCTATAGGACACTCTGTGAGAGCAATTCTGTTTCCAGAGTTACAAAGCTCGATCTTTCAAAGTAGGTTAAGAAAACAGTAAGAGCCCTTCCAGACTGAGAGAACAGCTGACAATTACAACTGTGGATTTCTTGGCTTTTCTGGGGCCTCATTCAGATTTTATGCTTCTCTTCCTCTCTTAGTTGCTTTCCTTTCCTGTTGACTGAAACTGACTGAAGCAGTTGGTACAGTAAGGAAACAATTCATGCATGAGAGCATCTGCTGTGTGTATGAAGCAGGCCTGTGTAGAGCCCCACACCCTGCTTTAGCTCCTTGTCATCTCCCAGTATGACTGTGGCAGGGGGAACCGTGTGACCCATGCACACAGATGTACTTCCAGAGGACAACCAAAGCATGGCAGAAGGGCAGCCGTGAAGGGGTTCTGAGATGATGCCAGGACAAGGCAGCATCACTGGGCAGCACAGCACTTGAGCCCTCTCAGGGACAACAATTATACTTTCAGCTGCCTGGCCCACCTTCCTCTCTACTGCTTTTGAAACAAGTCAGCCTTTATGTTTAAATGTGATCACTAACAAAAGACTTCTTTCTGGAGTCTGGAGTTTCCTCTCACCACTTTTTTCACCTCTTTGTCAGCACAGCTTCTTTTCACTCCTGCATGCTTTTCCTTTTCCTCTTTGAGGTGTGCAATCAAAGCAGCAACTCTGTATTTTCTTCTGCAGGCAGCTGTAGGGATAAGGAGAGCCCCAGTCTCTAACTGTGAGCCCTCCCTTATGATTTGTGACCCACAGGTTCAGAATAGGAATTTAAATCTTGATCTTCCTATAACCCTGAAAATAAGACAGTCAATGCTATAGTTATGTTGGCTTTTTTTTTTGTTTGTACTTTTCTTCTTGTGTTTTTTCTCAATGCCAAGAGAAATTGAGTGCTTACAGATCATAGTCACCTAGGTTTATGAACTTGCACAGTGTTGTGCCAAGATAAATTTATCTGATTTAACAATAGTTCTGCTTCTCTTTTTCTAAGAGTAGTCCTGCCAGAGACAGATCTGGATGCTGCATTTGTAGGTCATTGAAGAGCATAATTTATCTTTATTTTTTGAAATCATATACATAAATAAATAAATACAGAACTGCTTAAATTTAAATTAATACAGTCATATGCAGAAATCCAACATATAAGCAAAATGGGATTTAGAGTTTTCTGGCAAATATAGTTAATAAAATTTGATTATCATTGCTTTAGAAAGAAAAGATAACACTATCAGAAATAAGTTCTATGCCAGAAAGCCTGCATTTTATTTTTAAATACAATTCACCTAGTAAGAATTTTAGTAGGCATAGTTCAGCTAATAGTTTATCAGACTTTTTAGGAAAATTTTCCCTGAAGGAACTAGAAATATATTCCTTGTAATTTTCTTTCTGTACTATTCAAATAGTAAATTGAAGATATCCTGACAGCAACTCAAACCCTTGAATTTTGCAAATGCTCTGATATCTGATAAAAATACAGAGATTGTTAAGGAAAAAGCAAAAATTTCTTTTAGTTTATCTGATTGTTTCTTCAATCTTCATCTCTCCTGTGGGAAAGTTGAGAATATGCAGAAGAGCTAAGGTTTACCAAGAAAACCACTAAGAATCATGCATATGATTTCTTCTCTGTTTAATTCCTATGCTTCAATGTAAGGAGATGATGAATATAAATTGGGCTGCACCACATATCTATGAGAGTCACATTCTTGGAAGTTTTGCAGTATTTATTTTTTGAGATATTCTCATGTGCATTTAGGCTTTAAAAAAGGTGTGTTACTATTTTCTTTCTACCTGTACTTCTTTCTGAGGATGGTAACATTTCAGTCTCATGATAAACTACCACCATAGCAATTTACCACATTTTATGTCCTTTATGATCAGCAAGAGAGGATGCAGGGGGCAGTATTGACTTGGTCTTTCTGGATCATGTCAGCAGATTCAAAAGTTCACAAAAGCACCTTCACAAAATCAAGCATCTCATCAACAAGCAATAATATATTAAGCCAGTACAAATGCATTTTTTTGGTAAAGAAAAGTAGAATAGTTACCTTGAAGACTACTAGATGAATATACCAGACTTTGGGTAGGAGCAAAAAAGATCTTATGTGTTGAAATTAATAATTTATTTCTATGGATTATGCAAATACAGTTAGCACTTAAGTCACATATGAATGAGAACACATTCTGTTGTCTCTTTTTGGACTTGTGCTAACACCTGGATTAAAATCTAAAATCCTTCAAATATTGCAGCCTTGTATTTACATATAAAATTTCTGTGGCATTTTTTAAAATGCATATGCAGGATATTTTTTGAGAAAAAAAAGGTATCTGTGAAATTCCACTTGCCCTTGCTACTAATGTATCAAGTATCTTCAAATGCTTCTCAGTGGTGCTGCTGGTCTTCAGGAGTGCAAAAAAAATATTACAAAGCAACAACACTGCCAGTTCTGCCTTAAAATTCATCTCATGTCACATCTGCAAAATATGGTAGTAAATGTTCCACTGATTTAAAAAACATTTGTCTAATAACCCACCCACTTAACTTGTGTATTTACTTCATGAAACTCTGTGTTATTCTGTGGTATTCATTCAACAAGGAGTATTGCTCTTAAGTCATTTTTTGCCCATCTCAAAATTTTTTCTATGCACATTTCCTAGCACACTGGAAACCTCATTCCTAAACTCCTGATAAGGATATTTTAGGATTATCACATATCAAATAATGATCAAAAATCAATTTAATAAAATTAATGATTTAAACAAGGAATATAGCAATATACAATCATTGTATTCTCCAGAGTTTAAATTTCAAACATTACCCTCATCCACAAAAGGACTTAGTTCCCCACTTGCATAAAAAAAAGTGAGAAAAAACTCAAACGTATTAGTGCTCTGTGCTAATCATATAGAAAATAGGTAATAAATCCCCTTTTCTCAGGCACTAGGAAGTCCAGGATTTTAATTTCTTTTCTATACTTTAAGTTGTATTACAGTACACAGATCTGTGTCTTGAATCTTTGTCATATTTTTTATTAGTAGATTTATGCTTTTAGCCTCTCAATCAATATCAAAAACTCTGTACATAAATATATATCACCCCAGATTGTAATCATATTTGTTTCCTGTAAGATTCATTTATGAAGATGTCATTGAAAATCCTTCCTCCAGATATACTATAAATGTTCCCATTCAATAGTTTAGATTAAGCGTATAATATCTGCCTGCAAAAATATTTAGTGAGACAAAACAAGTTATGGAGTACCAGTAAGATACCCCACCCTGCTCACTTCATATGTATATATACATACATACATACATATATACATACATGTGTGTATATATACATATATATATATACACACGTTTGTGAATGCAACTCTCCCCAAAACAACTCAATGATATAATAAATATAAAAAAAGTAATTCAAATAAGTGAGATATGGTTTTCTTCAGTTAAGCCATGATATTTTTGAAAATTCTGACATCAGATAGAATTACACAGTCTTACTGAAAATAAAGATACCTCCATGCTACATGAGGAATTTACATACATGCTTTGCTCTATTCTGTAACAGTAGCTGTTATTTGGGTTTTTAGATCAAAATGAACTTTATAAAAGAAGTGTTGCATGTGCCAGTGGAAGACAAAGTTAATTTCTACAACCTCGTTCATAATCGCTGGTGATCTATTGGGCAAGGAAGGAGAAGAAGAAGAAGAAGAAAGGAGATGTTGGAACTATAGACATCCTCCCTTATAAATTCCAACACAGTATCAATATATGATAATCCAGATGTCCTGTTTTATACAGATTGTGAATTCAGTTTGGCCTTAGCTGAAGATACTGATTTGTGTTTCCCTGGGTTAAACTTGGACTGTTCTGAATAATGTACCAGGACTTTACAAAAGAAACCTAGAATACCATAGGAATACCATAAGACACCCAGCAGTAACAGGTAACAGAAAAAGAAAAAGGCATCACTTTTCATAAGTCTTTGCAATGTTGGAGATCTGACAAGTAACATGTCTGGTCTTCTCAATTCCCTGTTATTTCAATTCCATTTTTTTTTAAACACTTTTCATTACACAGAAATCATGACACATTTTTTTCTTTTATCTCTTTAGCAGAAGAAAAAGAATTAGCTCTGACTCCTGTGAAGAAATAGATAGAAGCTCCTTTACTGGAGGCCGAGACACCCAGATCAAGATCTATTTCTAAAAACTGACTCACTTGTTTGTCAGATCAGTAATAGAATTCTCTGAGACTTATTTTTTTCTTCCTTTTTCTCATATAATTTTCACAGTATGAGTTAAAAGAGTTTAATAAATCTAAGGTACAAAAAGGCTTATAATGAACCTGTCAAGGGGCTTGCTTGTAATTTGCCTGAAAGTATATTATTTCCTGAGAATGTGATTCTGTCTTCATATAATTCTTCCTGAAATGCCCAATGCAGAACCCTGAAAATGGATGTTGACAGTTTTGAATACCATCCGCTGGTAGTTGCTATCCTAATATGCTGCCTGAAATGCCTTAGAGTAAAGATCAAGTGTAAATCAACTTCACCTTGCAAAGAAATGTAATTTGACTTTTTTTTTTCTTAAAATGATTACTTTCTTCTGAAATGGTTGAACCTAGCAAGGTATAAATGTATCTTTCTAATTGGTATCATGCTTTTAAAACAGTTTAAGTACTACTGTTCAAGTTAATGCCATCAGTGTTTAACTTTCTTTTTGTTGGAATATTCCTCATGGTAGTAGCAGTGGTATAAGAGCTGAGTTGAACAAATCCTGTATTCCACAATTCATTTTACACAGACAAGTATCCAGCTGGTGTATGAATCTGTAATTATTCTTCACTACCTCTTTCAGTGCAGCACTTTGTTCAGCACACTTTGTTCTGAGAGTTTCTAGGGATGAGTAAGGCTGGTGCTTCTCTCCCTAATATCCTCTGTAGGGAGTAGAATAATGGGGAGATGATCTGGTTTAGTGCAGCAGTCTTTACATTTTGTAAATCCCAAATTATACTCAGCAAAAAAGAGAACATGGCTGTTTGCCCTTGAAAGCAGTAGAGGAGTGATCCCTCTGGCTTCCTCTTGATTCAGAAAGATTAAAATAAGACAATACTTATTGTTGTAGAAGTTCTCTCTTCACAGGATGCAGTGGAATTTAAATTATATTAATCCAAATGACAGAGTCACTGGATCTAGTCCATACTTAAATGTCTTCAGTATAACATGGCTTCAAATGTGTTCTCAGAAGTACGAATACATTTTCTTCATGTAATATATTTTCTTCTATTCTAAGTTTTTCTTGATTTCATGAAGAGACACTTTTTGAATTTTTGATAGCTAAACACCCTTTTTGAAATCACTACTACTGAAAAATTATTGCCTCATTTTCTGGACTCTAGACACTGAGCAGTTTGAAGCAATCCAATGACTACAGTGTAATTATCCCTATTTATTACTAATAAAACTGAGATTTCATTTAGTGTCTCATATGGAATAGCAGAATTTGAGGTTACGACTAATAATTCACTAATTAAAAATAGCATACATGAGAAATCAAAATTAGATGGTTGATCTGAACTGATCTGATCTAGAGCAAGATTTTTCAATATTTGGGGAACATTATTCTCTCATCTCCTTATTCATAAACATGGATGAAGAATCATAGAAACACATAATATATTGGTTTCTGCAATTACATTTATGCTGGTATTCATATACTAGTATGCTAGTTTTCCATGTTGCTTGCTGGGCTCCTGGAAAGTGATGCAGCATTAATCATAAAGTATCTGTACTGACAGTGAAATATTTCTAAAGGATATACTCTCTGCTTACTTTTCTCACTGTAATATCAAAAGTTTGCCAACCAGTAATACAAACCACTCAAAATCTGTCCGGACATTAATGATTGAGCCTCTGGCAAGGTTATATTCTTTTATTACAAGAGTCTTGATGGATCTCTCAATTCAGACAAAATATCAAACACTATTACTGAATGCTGAACCAACACTGCTGGGGTCAGAACATGCCTGAGACAATTTGGAAAAAGATTTAGAACTTCTAGTTCTTTCAGAAAGGAAATGATTGTAAGGGACCACAGTAGGTCTTTTCAAAAGTAGTTTAGTACTTTTTAAAATTTGTTTGTGTAGTGGTTTTAGTTCACCTCTGTATCTTTTGTGAGATAGGAGATTTGGAGGAATGCAAAACAGGCTCAAACTTATCAAGAAAATGAAAAGTTTATTAACAGAATTAAAAGAGAAAAGAAAATAATAAGAAAATCAAAGCAAAATCCCTCTTTGCACTCACACCCCCCTCCTCCTTTCTTCTTCCCTAAATCAGCACAAAGGATAACATCACATAATTCTTAAGTCAGTATTCACAATTTTAAGAATCTGTCCACTAGTTAAGGAGAAAAGATGGTTTCCTTTACAATCCGTGGTTTTCCAAAACCGTATCAGCCCCAGTACAACAGCCCCCGCCCGGGAAATAAAGCTGCCACCGGGAAAACACCTCTCCCATGGATATGGGATCACATGGGCCACAACATGGGGTAGTCCTTTTTTAAGGGTGAACAGCTTCTAGCTTAAGGCAGCAACTCGCTTCTCCACAGAAAATCTTAAAAGTTCCTTATATCTCTGCACATTACAGCTTCTCACACTTCTAGGCACTTTATGATTCTCTTTTGCACATAGGCTGCATCCAAAACTCTGCTGCATCCAAAACTCTTCATCACCCCCCCATGTCTTTTAAATGGATTAAAGAGAAAAACAGTTTGGAGTATTACAGATTTTACCACGGTTTGCAGAAGGCAGTTTTAAGCTTTCGCGCTGCAAGCGTGACCACGCCCCTCTTTCTTCCTCGTCCGCCATTATCCGGCTTCACTTTCTCTTTCCTTCTTTCTGACTTTGAAAAATGCCATGATGAAGAGTAGTCTCCATCGTTCAGGCTTTA
Source organism: Aleadryas rufinucha (assembly GCA_013397815.1). NCBI lineage: Eukaryota > Metazoa > Chordata > Aves > Passeriformes > Aleadryas > Aleadryas rufinucha. The sequence continues at coordinate 151,367 of VZTH01005791.1, forward strand.
TGATGAAGAAAGCCCCATTCACCTTTGTGCTGCTGGCTTCTTGATGTTAGTCTTTCAGTCCATCGGTCTGGGCTCGGATCTTTGCAGCCGCGCGGAGGGGGGAGGGGGCAGTTCTCAGGAGCCCCTGGCTGGATGTTGCAGCTACTTGCAGTGAACACAGTTGTTCCTCAGCTGCCGGGCTCTGAGGAGATCGTCCCGCCGGCATCCCGGAGCCGGGGGAGGGAGGGGGCTCGAGGCCGCTCCAGGAGCGAAAGCCTCGGCCACCATTTCCCCCCCCCCTCCTGCTGGGACGCCAGCCCCCACCAGAGAGAGAGGAACTTCCTCTCCCTTCACCTTTATATATGGAAATTTCGAAAAGCGCCACTGGTCAAACGAGCTGTCCATCAGCTCAGGCTCAAACCATCACAGTTTGCTAGAAGATAAGTAGTAGTGAAAGTTTATTTCTCAGACATCTTGCAAATTAAACAAAGTCACATGACTCCAAATATGAGTGAACTCTAAAGGACATGACACTGTGCATTGATGTAATTTTTCAACTAGGATTTTTGTCTCTTAGGTTGAATGATATTTTTAAAAATGCAGTGAAACAGTAGGAAAAAAGGTCTTAAACCCCCTTATTCAGCCAACAGAAGGCAGCTGTATTTGTCTTCCCAGCTGTCCCTCTGCATTTGCTAAATATCTGCTGATCAGAAAGGCCTGCCTCTTTTTATTAATTACTGTCTTTGCTGAGGTAATATTACTGTTTCCTTTTCCTGATCCAAATAAAAATGACTGGCAAGACCATTTCATCTATAATCTCTATTTAAGAAGGACAGTTAGACAATTATCAAGTCGCATGGACTGGCCTGTCTGCTTCTTTCCACCAATTGATCTAAAGATTTATGTCCATTTCCAGAAAGTGTTAGTACCCTAGCTGTTTGGCTTTTTTTTTCTTTTGAGACCCACTATTATTGCTAAGAGCTACTATCACCATCTCTTTAATATTTTAGAAAGTATACTTTAATAATTTGTAGCTGAGTAGTGTACCAAACTACTAATTATAGGTGATTGAAATGATAACACAGAAAAGTTTATCGTTTGGGGGTATTTTTCAGATAGTTGTACCAAGACCATTTGTTTCCTGTTTTCTGACATTGATGCATACTACTTGAAATAATGAACTGCATTATTTACAAGTTTTTCCAGTTAGAAAGGCAAAGGAAATTTTTTAGAATCCAACATGTGTGTTTGAGACACCAATGAAGTCTCTTGTATTCCATCCATCTGCAGAAGATTAAAATTTTCTGAAAGTCCATACTTCTTATAAACCATTCCAAATACACATAAGCATCTTCTAGTTTATTTTGAAAATGCAGATATTGGAAGTCTTTTCAGAATGTATATTTTCCTCTTTCCCTGGGAGTTGTTTAAAAATTTTTATTGTATCAAACAAAACAAAATTGCCTCAATTTTCAGTCCTAATAATTTCACTTTTGGACATGTAGAATAATCTGTTGCTTATTCTTCAGCATTAGTTAGTGTGATTTAGAAAGTATTGGAAAGATCTGTAAAGATGTTCACGCAACCAAACTGATGGATTACTTGCACAAATATTGAAATACTATAGTTCTTTATTCACAGGCAGGTTAAACAAGCATCAGGTAGATCAGTATCACTTGTTGTCCAGTCTGTGCTTCCCAATTTAGGAAGGATGTTGCGATGTTCAAACACATTCAGAGAAGGGCAACAAGGCTGGTGAAGGGTCTGGAGCACAAGCCCTATGAAGAATGGCTGAGGGAGCTGGGGTTGTTTAGCCTGGAGGAAAGAAGGCTCAGGGGAGACTTTATCAGTCTCTACAACTGCCTGAAAGGAGGGTGTAGCCAGGTGGGGTTGGTCTGTTCTCCCATGTAACCAGCGACAGGACAAGAGGACACAGAATTAAGCTGCACCAGGAAAGGTTTAGGCTGGACATTAGGAAAAACTTATTCACAGAAAGAGTGATTGGGCGTTGGAATTGGCTGCCCAGGGAGGTGGCAGAGTCACAGTCCCTGGAGGTGTTTAAAAAAAGACTGGATGTGGCACTCAGTGCCATGATTTAGTTGATAAGGTGGAGTTAGGTCATAGGCTGGACTTGATGATCTCAAAGGTCTTTTCCAATCTAGCTAATTCTGTGATTCTGTGATCACAACTTAGCCCAACCAGAAATATGCACTTTACCTCACTGAATGTTGCATTTTGATTAGTACTTATTCTCCATTTCTCCTCTTTCTCTTTTTAGCATGAGAAGCAACCAGAACAACAGCGGCAGAACCCTACTGACAAGGGCCACTGCATAAGTCACATTCTCAGGCGTGCAGATACCAGAACTAAACAACAACTTCTTGCCTTTTAGCACACACTTGATTTGCAAACCTGAATACAGAAGTGTGTCATCATCATACAGAAGCTGTGGATAGTGACATGATTAATGGTAGCATTGATTCTGAAGCATTTACTTTTCAAAGGAAAGTTTTTATGAATGTTTTATGTTTTACCTTCAAAACTAGGAGTGGTGGGCATATTGTCACTGATGAGGCATCATGCAAGTTGTAGAAGAGTAGATAAGCAGGCTCTAGTCAGAACTCCTGTACAAAAGTCACCACTGCTTCTGTTAAGAACACCACGCCTAAAGAAGAGTCAATTCCATTTGAGACAAAGAGCTAATTTACCCTGGGCAGATAAGATGGCAAATGCTTTCATCATTTTTTCTGTGGTGAATCCACTGGAGCAAAAATGTAAATTAAGACCCAGTGAAACACAGTTTAATTAAACAAATACAGATGAGACCACTGCCTCAACCAGAAATCTAGAAAAAAATACATTCATACAAAAGAGAAGTATGTAAAGCAGGATGAAACTGCTGTGCATTTTTAACATCTAGCTCCTATATTTTCTTTTTTTTTTTTGGATACAATATGACTATGGGTAGAGAAGGAAAAATGGAAGATATCTGCTAATGTAAACATCTCACATCGTCACAAGTGTCTTGCTTTTAAACTGTATTTGACCAAAGAGAGAGAGAGAGAAGAATCATCATCTTAAAGCAAGATAAAACATGTCTCAATGCAAGGCATGAGAGAGATGAGGCTGCTGCAGCTTCGTGTCCTCAGCTTCAACTCATAACAAGGCTTGCATGAACACAGATAAAAGCAATGGTTTCATTCTGCTCTCTTCTCTGTCTGAACAGGAAAAAAGTTCACTGGGGAAAATATGTTTATATGCATACGTACAGGGAGGATCTCTCCAGCTGCTGGACTTTCTGAGTCTGTCCTGTTCCTGGGTCCTGGACCCCAGTCTCCCGAGCTGTGCTGGCCCTGGGCATAAGAAGTCCCACTCTGCTTGCCAGTATGGATTCTTGTATACACACAGGCACACATAAACACTCTCCTAGACCTGCCAGGGACTCCCCTGGTCCCACACCTCAGCGCCTCTGCTCTCAGCCTTAGAGACACACAGATGATCTCTTATGTAACCTAAAACATTGTATCATGCAAATATTTTTTTAAGCAGCTAGGAATATGAAAATTACATTTTTGATTGGTTGGCTGGTTTTCTTTTCATTTGGAGTAAAGCACCAAAGAAGATCCCTGGGAAATCAGACAAAGCACAACATTAAAGAAGTGGGAGACAGAAGTAAAGTGCTTTCTGTAAAAATAAAGAAGTTTTAAAAAACAGAAAAATGTTGAGACTTCCTTTTAAAATAATATATGCACAATGTATTTGTATGTTAAAATAGTTTATGCAAATCTGGGCCAGTTATCATGTTCCTGACAGGTTGTTAATGTGAGATTAGCTCAAGAGCAATTCTTTGTACCGTTACATTATTTTTGCTATTTGTTCAGTTCTTTTATAAAAACTTGTCAGTTCCATTTCTTTAATATTTATGATTTTTAATTAGGTCATAGAAATCATTGGTTTCTTTCAATAATGCATTTTCCCTAGAGTTTTCGATAAGAAGATAAAATCTTTACTTGCAAGGTTCCAACAATACCCTATTATACAATTCAGACTCTAAACTATAAATTCTTTTCAAAGTCAGGATAACTTTGATTTAGTCATTTCTGCTCTATATCACTCCTGATTGTTTAGGCTACTAAATTGCTACAAAGTCTCCAGAGAAGACATTATGCAGGTTATATATTTTTCTTTCACCTTTGTAGGATGGCCTTTCTCTGACTGTTCATATGTCTGCTAATTGTGGCATTCCTAAGAGGCAAAAGTGTGACATTTGATTTGTGTTGGACCGTGAACAGAAGTAAATCTTGCATGAGCACTTGTCTTCTTGTTGTTTTCTTAGAAATTCAAGTGTCTTCCATAGAAAAATATGCACTCACTATAATACAGGATAAATCCTCACAGTTGTCTAGCATTAATTAAAGGTTTATTCTTTTAATCAGACCTGAAAGACATTTATTGTTGCGATAAGAAGCGGCGCAGAGTCCCCAGGCAGGTGCAAAGGAAAGCCACTTTATTGCAAAAACCCGGCCTTTATAAGCAGTTAGCCGGTTATCAGTTTACATAGTTTTAAAATACAACAAACATAATTCAAATACCACATACCACAATGTGAGCACACAACAATCACACAGAATGTTTTCCTACCCCTAATTCAGCTGTGTCTCTTTCCCACAGTCCTTTCTGCTTAGCCGAAGTAACAGGCCTGAGCCGTGATTTTACAGGGGCAACAAGGCCTTCATGTAATTTATTTTTTTTTTAAAGTTTTAGTGATCATCCCAGCACAGCCCATCTTGCATTTCATTTACCTTGCATTGTAAATAGGCCTGGAAATTTACAAAAACTTCATGCATTTGACTCACACTTTAGGCCGTTTCAGCTGGATTTGCCATACAGAAGACATGCCTAAACACTAGGGTTCATGTGATGAAAATGCTCAAAGCATGCTGCAACCTTCATCAGGGACTTCTCCCAAGGACTCTGCTTCCTCAGAGTGCATCTTTCACCTCAAGATTTGTTGCTCCTCGTCACCATGTCAGAAAGGCTGAAAGACATTTTGTAGAAAGCCTAGCAAAACTTAATTGTTGGGAGTACATCTGACAGGCTGATTTTTTATTTTTTGCTATTAGTGTGAGTTGTTTAGTTATTTTAGAGAACAATGCTAAAGGAAATCAGAAGAATTTTTTGGCTTTTACTAAGTAAGTCTTTAAAATTTCTTTGTGGGGAAGACTGTCGACGTTTGTTTGCATTAAAAATCATAACCTCAGTAAACATAAAAAAGGACTTTTCAAGTTATAAACTTAAATTTTCCTCTCATCCTTGGACCAACTTCAACTCAGAGCTTGGGTTTATTTATATTTAAGGTGATTTTGAGCTGGTGCTACAGTTTATGGTGGTTCCAGGATGCTTATCTGAGAGCAGGCATCCATATTTCCTGTGCTGCTGAGGATAACTTTGGAGGCTAAAGCAGAACAAATGCAGTATCAGAGAGGAAAGAAGCAGAGAAATGCAAATTAGGTTTGGATATGGATATGGGTTTGAAGGGCAAGGAAGGATAGGAGTGTTTCATGGGGACATTATCTCTCTGTAAAACATGCTTTCTCTAGCTCAGGGAATTCCTGAGGAGCTGACTGACAGAAACACAGAAAATAAGAAGGATCACCTTAATAAGCTCTTTTGTTGTACTCTTTCTAAATATCCAGTACTAGCTATTTTTCAGCGACTACAGGAGTGAGTTAAGGATTTTTTGGGTAGGGCTTTGTTAAGGTCTTCCTGATCTGGCCAGTGGCCATCCCTCTGGCCCTGGGTTTGAAGAACCAAGGCAACAACATGTAGCCCTCACATATGGGTTTCTAGCACCCTTTCCCAGCCCCTATAACAAAATGGGATCATACTTGAAGAGATAAGGAAGAAACATTTGTGTCTATCAGAAGATAGTTCTGTCCGGCAAATGCCCTACTCCAAACCCTGATCTTCTTCTCATCAAATTCTGTGCAACCTGCCAGCAAAGCATTGCTTTTGGTTCTGCACTTGTTCTGGTCGCCATACAAGCTAAACACTTGTTATTGGGTTCCTTATGAGGCTACGTACAAACATTCTGCATGGAGCCAAAGACTACAGCATTGCTAGTATACTGTTAAGCATCAATGCAATGTTACAAAATGAAAGCTGTTTTCTCAGTGAGAGTTTTACAAAAAAGCTTAGGAAATGGCACACACATTGTTCATGTTGTAGCATTCACCACACAGAGGGTAAGAAATGCAAGATTTAAGCTTCTATATATTCTTAATTTAGAGACTTATTAGATATGCATCTTGATTCAGTCTTAATTATATGATTGCAATGGTCTGTTCCCCTGTGTTCAGTTCTTTGCACTGGGAGAATAATGGTTAATTAGAGAACAGCTGTTCAATATTTTGTTTTGGTCTTGTGCATTTTGTTGTTCTATACTGTATTTATTGCACAGTTTTCAACCTCTTTGTAAACTCAGAAATATTTATTTACATCCGGGTTTTGTATAAAACTAATCATTACACTGTATTCAAGTGTTTCACAGGTATGAAACATTTTCACAATATCCCTGCGAGATGAAGGGTTGAGATTCATGAAGCCATTGTTTAGAGATGGGGACAGATAATTTAAAATAAAAATGTCTACTTGTTCCTGGAGACCTGTCTGAGACATTTTGTACACGATCTTCCAAAGTACTCTTCCTTTTTACGGCACTTTACACATTCAAAGCATAACCCCACTCACCTGTCCACATATCAATGTTATCCCTTATGTGGATAACTTCTACAGGAGCTATACCCCTAGTTGCTTGCCATCTCTAGCTCCCAGGCTTTTGTTTGTTGCATTTTTAAATTTTATTAATATATGTAAATCTTATTTAGTCATGTATCTTTCCCTCCCACATTTGTGTCCTTTCTGTTGCCTTTCTCCCTAATTTCTGCACTAGCATTCTAGAGTTAGGGAACTCTTAAAATCATCTGATATTTCTCATGCTTACATCTATGAGGAAGCACTATTAATTTCATCCATTAAAACCTCTCATGTATATTAGATGGTTTTGTTTCTCTAGCCAATGTATCAACAGAGTAAATATATATCTACTCTGCTATCTTTTGTTGAATTGGGTTTTCCTGCTCAAGCTTTCTAGATCACTTCCTACTCAATTTCTACTTATGCCAAATATTTCCATACCCACCAAAATACAGTGTAAATTGAATGATATCTGTTGCATTCTGTTGCATACTCATTGCCTTTTTAATCTTACTGCAAAAATATTTAAGGCAGTAATCAATTTAATTTAATGATTGATTAAGGCAAACAGCTCTTAAAAAAATCACAAAATTGCAAATACATTAGTAATTTGTGTGAAAGAAAACAACAATGGCAACAGGGTTTTGAGGTTATGCAAACTATTTAGAAATATGTATTTTACTTTGTTACACAAGATTTAGCAAATTTCAGATGGATAAACATTTATAGCTAGATATTTACTGTTTTTAAGTGCTTACAATATGGCCAGCACCTGAGTTAAACCCTTGAAGTCATTGAATGTTAGATTAGCATTCTAATTGCAATAATGACATTGATAGAATATTACCAATAATTCAAGCTGAACATGTGAAAAAAGTCTATTGATGTACTCCATTTTTTGAAGGATCATTGTCATAAATAAGCATGCTGTGTCAAGTCAAAATCCAAACAACTTTTTCCTATCATAAACACTGTGCAAGACGATTTTTTCCTAAATAAATATTGTATAAGATGCCAGAACATTTCATGGGGCTTATAGCATGTATAAAACTGGTTCTGTTGCACTCCAGACAGGTTTGTTTTTTTTTCCTAGTAGTTCTTTGCAGACCAGAAAAAGTTTTAAATTTAGTTGTTCTAGTCTCCACAGGTTTACTGAGGTGCATGACACTTGTGTGCTCATTGCAACAACCTGTCACAACACAATGAAGGAGTTTCATTCACTCTTTTCACAAGTGTATATGACTACAGAATGTGTATCCCATGACAAAACTGTCCTAGTGTGTTTGATGTGACAGTGTGATCCCATACCCTTTCCATAAGTATGGCCTGCCGTCATACAGCTCTGTGTTTTCCACATATCAACAGCAGACACTTCAGTGGAACTGTGTGCTTGCCGAATACAAACGGCAACATGGGAGTCTCAACCTAGTCCTGACACTGGCAAATGAAAGAAGCATAACAATGCTTCATTCATGGCAGGCACTGCATTTTCAGAGAATATTCATGGCCAAGTTTTGGAAAATACATTACTTTCAAAAATTTCTTAGTATTTTCTGAATATTTATATAAGGATAATTGCTTTGAACTCAGTCACCTTAAAGATGTTAAGAATTTCAGAAACTACAATAACGTGTGCAACTGGGAGAACGTAAAAAAACCCTGTCATATGGAAATAGGCTGGTTTAAAAAAGAAATAAAAATAATAAAATCAAAAGAGGTAATTTTATTCAATGTTTTTGAAATATTTTTTCACTGTGAGAGCAGAGTTATCTGACATCTCAGCAAATAACTGTTTTACACCCCTTTATGAGAACTACATGTACTCAGATATATAGTGACCTTCTCTTTAGTAGATCTGTACACATATTACTAAAGAGACAAACATCTTTATCCATAGATTACAGATGGATAGTGAGACACGACTTCCCTTCTTTGTTTAAGACCCGTATCCCAGACTTTAAATATACTTGTGAGACGAATTGTTCAACTAGCAATATTTTTATAAAACATATTCCCTATGCAAATTGCCTCAAAAACAGATATCTGGCTTCCAGCATATTTTACTGTAAGAGCACCTATGTTAATGGCAACATCAAATCATTATAGTAAGTACTGAAGACAAATATGTATCTGTAACCTTTGAAGAATACTTCAGATTTCACATCACAAATACTATAGTTGGCATGTTAATTACCTATCTCTGTGAAAACTGGGTTATCTTTCAGTTTCTGGCATTTTTTAAGTTCATTAATTTTTCTTACTTCATCTTCCTCTTATGTCTTCTTTTTATTGAGAAACTAAATATGGCAGGCTCACAAAAAATAAGCCCAACAAAGAGGTAAAGAACAGCATTTCCTGAAATGGGATGGAGCATTTTATATTCCATATATACATTCATTGTTCAGCCATTCAATCCTTTTCCTTTTTTTTGCAACTGCCTACAGCCTGTTTGAGATTGACAGACACTACCGTGACTTGATACTTCTCAACTGATAAAAGGCAGAGATTAGAACAATAAATTATTAAATACATATTTAATATTCATTAAAGAGAAATAATACTACTTTGAAATATAATGGTATCAGATTTAAATCATCTAACATTTAAGGATTCAGTCAATCAAAAAGCTATACAACAAAGGCCTCATTCACCACTGTTTTGCCCTTTTTCATGGCCTGTGCTGGTGATCAAGTTGAAAGTGAATCAGAATTAGCCAATTTTAATGAACACCTTCGAATCATTCCACATTGATGCTAATTATTGCATCCATTCTGAAACATTTTCATTCTCTATAAAATTCTGAATTGGAGAGCTCTGTAACCCCCTTTTACACTCTTCAGCTCCAATTCCCTTTTAACAGTAGTGAGAAAGTTGTACTATGACTTGCTTAGAAGCCAGGGAGACTCCAATGGTGAGGAGTTTATACACTGATAAAATGGGTTCTGGAGTCTCCCATCTGATAACTGTGATCCATTTGCACAGCTATACCTGAACAGTGTGTGTAGGGGTGGTCACAGCACAGAAGGGCATTTTTTGAGTTAGCAAACCCATTGGATGTGTTTCTGCACACAGTATCCTGCATGACCCGCTAGACATATACAGGCTGTACCTGGAGCTGTGCTCAGTCTCAAAGCTTGGATAACTGATCATCTGGACAGTCTCAGGACATAAGCATACCAGCAGTGTAGGCAAGAGTATGTGCTTGAACAGAGACATAGCTTGTTCTTTGCCTCTGGAGAGTAAGGAAGACAGCTGTGAAATAAAAGTGTGCTGAAACGTGTTCAGCAGCTGGCATGGAACTAAAGCCTTCTCAGTGCCACGAATACTTCTGTTATTAATAATGCATGTCAATGATGTGTGCATTTACCAATGCCCTGGCAAATTCTACTACCAGTGCTGACACATGGAAAACATACTCAATATTTTCAGGAAAAAAAAAAGAAAATATCTTAAAGTTTGCATATTAATCATATGTAGGAAATACCAAGTAAGTGTTGCTCTAATGTATTGTTTGATTCATCTTTTTTTGGAACTTTCATACAGCTGAGTTTGGCCTGACTACACACACTGATAAAAGCTGGCTTTCTGGTTGCAAACTCAGCAGCTGGAATATAAACCCTAGACACAGTGTGTGCTTTCAAAGGAAGGCTTCAGAGCTAATAAATTGGCAAGAAGGTGAGAACAAACAAGAGACTGCCAAAAGGTGTAATATTAACTACCATGCCCCTACACAACCTACCAAGCAGAAACATGTCTGACATTAAATCACCATTAATGTCGGTATTATTAGGTTTAAATCTGTTCCCCTGAAAGATCTGTCAGTTAAATGGCTTTCATACTAATATGCATCCTGATTAAGTGGAGTCTCTCCCCCTAGAGACTCCAGAGATTTCTGGGTTTTTTTATGATCCTATCCTTGTAACAGTTTAGCTGCAGCTCACAATTAAGGTAGGACAGCACATCTTATGCTCTCTTATTTCTCTCTCTGTTGAGAATAGAATTGACTTGTTTCAAACAAAGGTTTTGCACATTTGTTTGTGTACATACTTTGGTGCTTCACAGACAACTTGCCATAAAATTTAAAGCACTAGCAGATAGATGTCAGGGAAACACTGTCCAATTCATATGTACATGTGTTCTAGATATTATACTCAAACATTTGCAATAAAATGCTTGATATTTTTTAACCATTTTCAAAAATTAATGGTAACTGTACCATAGAGGCAGAAAGAAGAAAAGAACCTGCCATAATGTTCCGTAGTGTTTTCATGTATTTTGTTGCTACCATAACATTTAAGAGAGATGAGGTCAAATAATATCTGCAGCAGAACAAATGCAACAGTAGGAAGAAGAGTCCTTAAAAGTTTTTACTCTTTACTCTTAGAGGAACTATTTATCAGTTAGACTTCCCAGTGGCTAGAGAGATTAGGAACCCCCAATGCAGATGCAACATACAGTCTTACTGACTCAAGTGGGTCTGCATCAATATATTAAATAAAATAATTTAACACTCTCAAAATGAAATTATGTAAAGATTAAAACATGACAGGTTGCAAGACGTTTCTGCACATTTCCTGGGTTGCACTGAGCAAGTCATCTGGCCTACCTGTAAAAAAAATGTACTGTAAACTTTTAGAGATGATACCATCTCCAAAAATTAGAAAGATTCATGTAGATGACAACTGTTTAGTAAAAGAAATTCCTACTGCTGAATCAATGAGCTATTAGGATGTGCCATTTTAGTCCAGAAAAATATTCCTTCTCAATCTATTTGCCCAATAAACTTGTAAATTAAAGAAAATGAAAAATGCTAAGCCATCTATTAGAGATAAAATTAACTTTATTTTCTTGTGTTACAGTCAGTCCACAACATTACTGGTGAAGAAGCTACAGTGGTATTCTGTTTAAATGGACTCTGAGTGTTTAATTTCTTAGTAAATATACTTTGTTATTAATTATTAATTTACACAGACACTTTAGATTTGATTAATTGCAATAATAATCTGAACAGTTACTCACATGAAGGTATGTGATTTTGATGTTGATTGAAGTTCTCTCTTATTTTTGTTAAAATTAATTTACTTCTGAGAGAAATTGACATAATTTCTACAATTTCTCCATTTTTAGCATTCAATGGAAGATTATTTGTTCACACTTCTTAGAGATATATGGCATAGTTTAATAGTATCAGCATTCCTGATGTTTCCAGTGTGTGAATGCTACATTGATGTTTATGAAAACATCTGCATAATATTTGTGTGACAGCATGCATCTACCTTCTGTGACACTTTTGGTAAAATAGCCTTTCCTAAGGCTTTTATTTTGGAAATATCACTGAAGTTTATCCAGTGTGATTGAAATAGCACACACATGGACTATTGCTACATGCATTCCCTAAGCCAATGAGAAATCTGCTGACAAAATAAGACTGGCATTAACAAAGTTAGTCAATTCGCTGCATTGTCCTCAGGGAGTAATATTGATCCAAGCATACGCAAGTTGATTGAGAGAGAAAATGGTTACAGCAGTGGGCAGAGACTTCCTGAGGTCTCAAGACAATGAATATTCTTGCATTCTTGAATGTTTGCCTGACATAAAGGTCTTCACTTCTGCTCATATTTAAATAACTATTCTTCTGACTGGTTCTTTTCCTCTGCCTATGTATTCTACTGGCTGACATATTGCATAGATGTTTCATTAGTGTGAAGCACTAGTGGGCAAATGTCACATTTCACACAAGGACTGTCCACTGTAGAGCCATTATTGTAGGGAGCAGAAGCACAATTTATATAGGAACAGAGTTGGTATAGAACCAATTTCTCTCTGAGTGATGTGCAGCAGTCTCACAGTACATGAACAGGGTGAGGAGAACTAGTCTGCTCATAGTAGTCAGGTATATCTGAGAGTCTACGTCACCAGCCATATCCATCCCAATGAGGCAGCTTTGAGCTCAAGCCAGACGCTGAGTCAACAAGTCAGGGTCAGGACGTGCAAATCTAGAGAAGCAAAACTTATTTTGTGGGTAGTGGTGAAGCATTACTCTGCAACTTTTTTCTTTGACTGTTCTGAACATCAAGACCATAACTCTCCACTGAAAGTAGAAGGAATAGCCATGGAAAATAAAATGAAATAGTCTTTCATCGATATTACCTTTTGGCAGCCTTCTCTGGGGTGTACTTGCCCTGTCCTCTGCCCAGGTACAAACTCTTTATTTTCAAGATCCTGAGCAGCAATCCAAGAACCCTGCAGTTGAAAAGTAGGGAAAAAACCTTGTGGATACCCATCTGGTGAGATACTCTCCAGTCTGACATCTTCACAGTGCCTTTTTATGCTATAGTCTTGTATTATCCTGCTCTTAAGCCCACAGGATGGCAGAAACACATTTTGGCCATGCAGGGAGTGCATAAACAAAACTCTGCATCTCCTGCTGTCAGCTCATGCTTGACAGAACAGAGCTCTTTGCTTGTTAGTGGGAAACCTGTCTTCAGCTTCTATTATTAGGGGAACCTGCAGCCAGAGCAACCTGAACCACTGCTGCCTTGCCACCACGAACACATGAATGAGCAGGACACAGTGATACCTGGATGGCCAGTTTGCAGATGCGCATATGGCCTGGTGTAATTTCATGCTTCAGCACTCACTGCTCACAGCTCTTGCTCTTCAAGACTTCCTCCTCCTTGCCTGCATGACCCCCACACCCCCTTCAATCAGAGAGACCATCTCAACTAGCTGTGCTGGTTTTGAACAGGAAATGTTACAATTAACATATAAAAATTATATAAAACAAGCAGAAAGCAGACAGAACTGGTATTCTCTGCCTAAAAAGCATTTCCCAGACTGCATGAGCAGTTTGTTACTTGTATCCAAACAAACACTGAATTCCAAAGATGGAGTCTATGACATGTATGTACCTGAACTTTTACAGTGTAAGGGAGAGGCAGCCTGTTCTGCTTTCCATTTAGTCAGGTCAAGTCTTTGTATCCTGGTGATAGCAGCTCCAATGTATGGGGACAGATAATCTCTCAGAAAAGAGATCTCACAGCTCAGTATTGAAAGCATGTTTTTTTAAGTTCTTTCCCAGACAAAACTGCCTCTTTTTGCCTGTCTTTTGCTGTAGCATTCTGGGAGATAACAGCACACAGTGTCTATATAAGACTCTGTGTGGCATCAACAGGGTTGGGCTCAGTGATGGGCAGGTGTTACTGCAAGCAGGAAAATATGGTGAAGGTCTATTTTGGAAAAGATATCATGCTCTTCCAGGGCACCTCAACCTGAAAGACTCTGGAGGATGCCAAAGACTCAAAAGCATTCAGTGGGAAAGCCAAGTTCAGATTTGTCTTCTAAAGAACTTTGCTCAGGCCAGAGCCACTTCAGTACATGAAGGTTCTGTTACCAGATACACAAATTTGCAATCTGAAAGAAATTTATTCTAAGTGTGATTAGATAAAACATGCATTACTCTTGGATGTTGCATCTTTAGCAATGAACTTATTGTGAACTGCTCAGTCTAGTTTTCAGACCTCTGAGGTTGGAATAGTGGAATAATACACTAGCTGTTTATCTGTAGAATACCAAATTCTTAGAAATTCACCAAGGTCTGGTGCATGAGTTAATCCCTGATTACAAATACATTCTAGTCTCAAGAAGAAAAGATTGAGAGAGGCTTTTAACAGCACACAGAAATATCTTAAGGCAGGTGTCAAGAGAATGGGGGGGGGACTCATTTCAGTGGTGCCCAGTGACAGGACAAGGGGCAATGGGCACAAAGTGAAACACAGGAAGTTCCATCTGAATATGAGGAAAACTTTTTTACTGTGAGGTGACAGAGCATTGGAACAGGCTTCTCAAAGAGGTTGTGGAGTCTCCTCTGGAGATATTCAAAACCTGCCAGGATGTGATGCTGCACAATCTGTTCTGGGTGAACCTCCTTTAGAAGAGACTTTACATTAGATGATGTCCAGACGTCCTTCTCAATCCCAACCATTCTGTCATTATGTGGAATCAAAGAATACCATTGCAATCTAGTTCAGAGGAACTAGGACTCAGCAGTTCATAGGTTGTGATTACTATACAACATTCATTACTGCTGCTGAGAAGGAAAAACTGTGATTTAAAATCCAGCAGTACAAAAACCAGAGCAAATGAAAGCATTTTCCCAAAGGTACATGATTACAGGATAAACGTACCTTGAGACTGAAATCATGCAGAGTTTTCTAAAACTTAATTAAGTGAAAGTCCAAGTGGTAGAAGGAAACTCGAGTGGATAAATGATCTTTATTTTGGACCCTGCAGTGTTAGCCTACAGTTTCTTAAATATTAGTATTCATTGTGGTTTGTGTGCTGGTGAAAATAGAGACAAACTTCAACAAATCTGCCTTCACTTCTGCAAGTTAACTATATAAAACTTCCATAAAATCAGCTGATTGTTCTATGTAACCAGTACTTTTCTGTCATGATTTTTTTTTTTAATAAAACATAGTTACTATTCTATCTTCTCTATATGGTATATTTAAATAATGAGAACTGTACAAAAGAGGTGGGGAAAATACTGAAAAGAAGGAAAATGACTTTTCTCTTTAAGTTCTAGGGGTCCCTAGGGTTTGCATTTCAATCTCCAATAGGAAAAATTGACTTCCTATTCCTAAGGGAAACAAGAAAATCCATTATCTTTGCTAGAAAATAGGAATAGTTCAATCTTTTTCAATTTTAGCCAAGTGGCTCATTCTGATTGTTAAGCATACATTGTACAGCCCATTGTTCTTGCTTGAAACTTTCCATTGGGTCTCTAGTTTTGATATTTTATATTCTGTCAGACTTATGCTAGTGGCAGAATGTATATTTTCTCATTTTCATCTCAAAATGTGTGAATACTAGATAACACAGTAGTAGGCACAACGCTGATAGTATATCTGGCTGATTATTGGTTTGGACACAGCTAATTTTGAAATCCTTGTAATTATGCAGGCATCTCCATGTATATTATTTTGCTATAACTTTGTTTCTCTCTGTAGCTTTTTGTTCTATTCCCCTTTTTCATTTATTAGCAGCCACTGTATCATCCTGTGTTTTTATTGTACATTGAATATTATATATTGAATACAATCTAATTTTAAAAACCTTTTAAATATACATACACCTGTAAGTAACCTGTGGATGCCTTTGTTCCTTTTGTACAATTTGCAACATTGAAAAAATCACACATGAGGTTCCTTCTAAAAAGCAGATGTTCTCTTCCATGTGCATACCTACAGTACCCATGCTGACATTTTTTCAGATATGGTAGCTTCAAAATGAAGGAAATTGAAGAAATTATTGAGGTGAAGAAAGAACTCCAAGAAAATCCTGGTCAACAGCAGCAGGTCAGGAACAACAGCAGTAACAGGCACCATTATAAAAGGTTTTTATATAGAGAAATTTAAAGTATGGAAGAATACGAAATATAGGATTCTCATATTCTTAATTCAGATAATTCTTTTACACTGATTTTAGACATAAGAGGTAAAAAATTCCCTGTATCTCTAGTGATGCCATGATGGGGTTTTTTTTCCTTCTTATATATACCCCCTCTATATACTCTTTTCTATAGCTTTTATGTATTCTTAAGGGCCTTTTAGCCCACATACTTCTAATTCTTCAGGTTTGATAAATAGCATAGACCCAATATTCTATTAAGCCAGGAGACCAAACATCTTAGAAGCCTCAGACACCAAGGTCTCAGGAACACATTTTGTAAACTAAGATAGGCCTGTCCAGGGAGGAAAGTGCCTCGGGGAGGGGGGTTTGCTCAGCCTCTCATTGGGGAATCTTTGATAGATATGTTAATTGGTAAAGCCTATAATTTTATACCTGAACTACTGTGGGTGTGCATTTCGGGGGTGCTCACGGGGGTGCATTTCGGGGTGCATTTGGATGTGCATTCGAGCGTGCTCCACCTGGATGGAGTGCACCAAGGATCCTTAAAATAAATACCGAGGTAAAATCCCTTTTTTCCCCTCTAACCATGTTTGGCTCTTGATTTTAAGACCAAGAAAAGGCATCACTAGTATGTCCTTCACATAGGTGTGGAAATCCACACCACTATTCTAATTTTGTCCAGTACTTTTTTTATTTCAGTGGATATACCATATTAGCTAGATTTATAAGGACTAGAGGAAGAGCATATCATTATTTATGCAGCATTAATGAAATAAACACTTGCATTAGGACTCACTGAGAGCATTCTTCATTTTCTCTTCTTAAAAGTTAAAAAATCTGCTTATTTTTTCCTTCCCGTCAGTGGCTTAACTTCCTAACAAATCTCACCCTTTTGTATAGTTTATCTTTTCTTCTTCATCTTTTTGTTCTCGCTTTATATCTAACATCTAATGCTGACCTTCATTTAAAGTCTGTACTGAGTTAGGTCTTTCCCTCACAAATAGTGCTGAGAAGTGGATTTTAACAAAGTAAAGGATTTCCTTTGCAGCAATCCATTAACTTTACAAAGGACACAAAAAGCTGCTTACACTAATGAATGTCACTGAAGAGATAAAAAGAAAAAGCACTTTTTTCTTCCCATTCAGAACATATGTGTAGCTTTGTCATCTCGAGGCCACTAATCACGTTTCTGTCAGAGATACAAAAAAAAGGAAATTGTTTCAAAATGAAAATTGACAGGAAAAACTGACTTTTTAGAAAGGTGGTCTCTCTAAGGATTGATATGAGGATACCTGCATGACAATTATTTTGCTAATGAGGTGGTATCTTTTAGTATCAAAGGAATTTTTCACATGTCAAACCTTTCAATCACAGACTCATAGAACCATTTAGGTTGGTAGAGATTTCTAAGAGCACCAAGTCTGATGTTAACCCAGCACTGCCAAGTCCACCACTAAGCTATATCCCTAACTGCTACATCTACAGTCTTGTCTTTTAAATACCTTCAAGATTGGTGACTCAACCTCTTCCCTGGACAGTCCATTCCAATTAACCTTTTTGATTATTTTTTTCCTAGTACCCAACTTAAACCTCCCCTGGCACAATTTGAGTCTGTTTCCTCTTGTCCTGTTGCTTGTTTTTTGGAAGAAACTGACGCTCGCCTCACTACAATCTCATTTCAGGCAGTTGTAGAGAGTGATAAGGTCTCTTTCAAATATGAAAAATATACATGAAATTGTTCTCTTTTTTTCTGGCCAACTTGATCTAAGGAAGATTAGTAGAAGTTACACACTCAATACATAAATAATTCCAATTCATATTTTCAATTCCATATAGATAATAGCTTACAATACAAGCATTGGTACAGTAAAGTATATGTGGTATATGTTACCCAAAGTACTACAAAGATTATTTAATATTTAATTTTTACATATGCAAGCAAAAATCTTGCTTCAATTTCTATACTGTCATTTTAATACAAATGGTTTTTTTGCAAGATTTTTTATATCACTATAAACAGGCATTTTAGTTGGAACTGTTAGGTCTTACTTATACTTGTTCTTGAGATAGAATACTCAAAAAAAAAATTGTTTTGTCCATCTTTCCAGGAAAATATTTTGACAGTGTTCAAGGTAAAGGGCAGTGCCTATAATTCATGAGAGATGAGGTATTTGCTTATAATCTTTGGTTCCCCACTAATAGCATCGTGTCATTATTCAAATTCTAGTCAAAAAAAAGCACAGAGGAAATCATTCTACTTCAAAGATAGATTCTGCCAGCTTCGTCACAGAGAATTGTGCTTACAGCTTCATGCCCTCAGGGAGAAGCAGATTCCTCTACAGGTCTGATGAATCCCACGTGTTTTTTCCCAGCAGGACAAAACTCATTTATGCTGATCGCCTGCTAATTTTGCAGTGGGAACACAAGCCAATCACCACAGGTCTCACAGACCTGCAACAATTCATCACTGTGATTCGTGAGCTTAAAAGAAAATTTTCACACTTGGATTGGAAAAGATACCATATAAAGTGGCTTAGCTCAGGGAAAAATATTCAAGAATATAGCTACACAATTGCAGCAGCAGCTTTGTCTCACAGCTCAGCAAACAATAGATTTCTATATTAACACTTGTATTCAGGCTAAATAAACTTAGTTACCAGAACTGTACATCAATCACCATGTCTAGATTGGTATAATACTAAGTGGAGAGTGGAGCTATGAGGAAAATTGGCTCAACTAGTGATCTCACAATATTTTAAGATCCTTATGGTCGGTATTCATCAGGTGTTAATACTGTGATTGTTGCTGTTTACCATCTGTATTAATGTTCTGATGGAAAAGAATGCAATCTCAGTAAATACAAAGGTAAATCCAAGTCGAGGGCAGTGAATGATATGCTGAAAAATAAGGCTGTTATACAGAAAGCCCTTAGAAGCTGAGGTTTGAATGTACGTTGCACAATCAAACAAACCTTCCAGAGCACAAGAGAATACGTCACTCACAAATATGTTTTTTAGTTTCAATAATTACCAATTTGATTTTCCTTTAGCATGACCAAAATAAAATTCTGAGAACTATCGTTCTTCATGTCCTGATCATAATTCTCCTCATAAAGAACCCATTTTATATCTGTGAGATATAGATTATGTGATCTGCTAACACTTTCCCTAATAATTTTGAGACATTGGTCCAATTTCTAGCACATTTAGCAAAGAACTAGAGAGCTCACAGCTGTTATGTTCCAATAAGTCTCATAAAAACAGGCACAGGAGTAGAAAGATTACTGCCCCTACTACAAGAAAAAGAGTTCAGTTTCAGCTCAGCAGTGTTGCCAGACACATGGAACATAAAAGCTTTCGTGGAGGAGAAAAAGAGGTAAGGACAAAAGCTAAGGTGATAGAAGGCAAAATTGGAGACAAAGTAGTAACGATTTAAGAAACAGCTAAAAAGCCTGTGGAATACATTCACATGAAATTGGATGTAACCAGTTCTGCTCCTCATAAAATATCTTGGAGTTGGAAGTTTGAAAACTTGTAGCACAAAGTGAGGATAAGAACAGATACAGCCTAAATTTGTGTTGTAGACAGG
>VZTH01005792.1:0-41460 GCA_013397815.1 Aleadryas rufinucha
CCTCCTCCTCTGCCTAGAAGCAAACCCGTGTGACTTTGTTTTGATTTTCTTCTTAAATATGTAATCACAGAGGCATTACCAACCTCTCTCATTGGCCCAGTTGTGGCCAGCAGCATGTCCATCTTCAGAGCCATCAGCCATTAGCTGGTGGGGAGCTCCTAGCAGATTCCTCACAGGAACCATCTTTGCAGCCCCCCTGCTACCCAAAACCAGGCCGTGCCAAACCAGTACAGGATCATACCCTATTTTTTGCTAGGAGCTGCACAAAAGATTCCAGTGAGGAGAGGAATAGCACCAAGGGGTTGGGACACACACAATGCAGACTCTAGCTGTGATGTGGAGAGTCGTGTAATCTCCAGGTGTTCTTGGGCTCATAATCACCTGCCTCTCAACAGGTCTAATTTGTTGGGGTAGAGATCTGATGAAGGAGTATGAAGGGTCCTGCTCCAGGTACAGCTTGAGTGTGATGATCTTGGGAATCTCTTCAAGGAGCTCTCCAATGTAAACGTGGCCTGTAAACACAGATAATACAGCCAGCCACAGGAGGAGATGATGCAAAGATGCCCCAGACAAGATGATCATGACTGATTTACCTTCCTCTCTCAATGCAAAGTCCGTGAGCTGCCAGTGAACAGACTTAAAGCACTGATCTAAAGCCAAAGCTGACAGCACAGTGGGCAGTACTGAACTTCCAAACCCCTGTGTAATATAAATTTTCTGCCATTCCCAGAGGTCACCTTGTCACTAAACTCAGTAATTTTTCTGCAGTTTCCCATGGGACACCTGGAGAGGGTTACCAACCAGTTAAATCTACATTCATATAGGTTAAAGAATGACTTTTCATGCAGAAACTGTCAGCCTGGTCATGACATCACATCAATTGAAACCAGAGCTGTCCCTCAGGTCTTCAGGTTGGTGGGACAGTGACCTGGGACAGCCAGCACAGAGCTCAGGCTCTGACTGAATTTGCCAGGCCTTTCAAATAGGATTTTCTGCCAGTGCCAAATCCAAGCTATTGCAGCCAGGTTGTTATTAGTACCTCAGCTAATGTATTTAAAAGTGCATTATACTATGGTCAATGATGGAGGTACTCAGTCATGCCATGGTAAAAGGGATTACGAAGTAAAAAAGGTAGGGCTACCAAGAGAAATGGCATTCCTTTTATCTTGTGATATTTTTCAAAGAAATGAATTTTTGGGGGTGCTGAATACTGGTTTTAATCCTTCATGGTTGCGCATACTGAAAGTGCTACTTAGGAATGGAGGAAACTGCTCATCTCTGGTTCCTGGTAAAATCCACCCTGAAACCGCCAAGATAAGATAATAATGGCAAGATTTGTATGCTCAGCACAGACTCTGCTTTCTGAGTTGGTTCAAGCAGCACAAATAATAGTTCTGAGCACCCATACTCTGAAGGGGGAATAATTCATATCCCTCCCTGTCCCCTGCTTTCCAGATTATGCTGATATTTTTTCATGGTGTTTGCTTGAGTCTGTGTATCTCTAAGTCATGTATATGCTGCCAGTTACCTTTCAGAGCTGTGTGCAATGTGGCTGAGATTTGCTGGCTGGATGAGTGCTGTCAGAGTAGACAAAATCAAACCTTCATATCCTGGCCTTCAGCAGTGTCATCATGATGGATGGGAGACATCTCCTTCCTCACTTTGCAGATTGATCTGTTCCATTTAACAGTGTTTGGATAATGGTGACTTTGTGCTCCAGGGGGATAGTTTTCTACTGTGTCCTTAAAACTAGGGGCAAAAATTACATACATATATATGTATGTATATATATATGTATATATCCCAAAAAGTACCCCACAAAAATAATCTAAAAAATTCCAATCTTCATGAGTGCCAACAATGTAAGAGAATCTGAAGAGACACCACAAAAGGACTTTTATCATGGAATTTCCTCCTGAAACCTTCTGCCTCTGCTCCCTTCAGTGTCACCAATCACACAGAAGCTCAAGTTTGGAAAGTTCAGAGATGTAACTTCTTGGAAGCCCTGCTCTGTGTCACAACCTCCCTTAAATGTGCCCACTTGCTTCCTCATCTGAAGTGTACACCCTCCACTGAGAAAATAATTCTATTCAAATGCCAGTACATTTCTGAATATAGTACACACTTTTGAGCTCAGAGCTGTGTTCTTGCCCTATACTTCCATATTTAGCAACTTTCAGAGAATGTCTGGTGGGAAGGTCCATACTGAGCCAGGCAAGGTGTGACGTTGAAAGCACAGCACAAGATTTATAGGACCTGAAATCTCTCCTTACTTGGTTCAGATGTCTAAACACAGGCCTCTGATGCAGTTTGGTTCCCCTCACATAACTCATCCACCTTCCAGTTGCCCCTCCAGGAGGGCACAGCTTTTCCATGGGCCCTCTGTCATGTCTGCCAGTCTTGTGTGGATGTCTAGGATAGCTGAATAGGTCTAAAATAGACACCTGAAATTTAAATGGTACATCCTGAGCTGTATAAAAGTGGCACTACCTACCCTCATCAAAGCAACTGGGTGTCACTGCAAGTGCCTCTCCAGTGGTGACAGAGATGCACAGACCACCTCCCCTTCCGCAGCACTGGGCTGCTCTGAAGGTGCAGGTGCTTTCTGCTCACCAAGGGCAGCACCATGGGGATGCTCCCTTTGTGTGATGTGTCACGGCAATTCCTCATTAATTTCTGTGTTCTCTTTTCAGCATGGGAAGCACAATAGCTCTGTTTTTTCTTTTCCCAGCACAGTTTTCTGCCTTTTCCTATCTCTGTGTTTACGTTTGAACAAAAAATGCACTTACAGTGATTCGTGCTTTAAGGCAAGTTGAGTTGATTAGAGCCACATTTTCTAATTGACATTTGCTTTGTCCTTGTTAGTCATCATTTGTAATATGCTATTGTCTTTAAGTGATCATAATTATTAAAAAACCCAACTAATTGGTTATGCACTTCCTGGAGTTTGCCAACCCATTACCTCTAATTAAGAACATTGTTTAGTGTAAGCTCGACAGCTGGCATACACCTAGAGAAGCATTCATTTCCCAGTCTATTGCTGGTGTTCCCAGTGTAAGTTTTCCATAGGAGACACAAACACTTTTTATTCCTCTTTTAAAACAAGTTTTTTTCCAGGGTGGAGAGTCTCTTGTCCATGGTTCAACAAATCAAGCAAGGACAAGAGCAGGCAAAAAGGAGGCAAAGAAGCAAGCATGTAGTTAATGCAGCATCCATGTAACATTTGCTTTTCCTTGTTTTCCAGCTGTGGTTTTCCCCTAGATTTCAACATCTGCTTTCTAAGAAATTCAGATTCTTTAGCTCTAAATTTCCCTGTTTTAACTCAGGTAAATTAAGCTTTCATTTCCTCAGCTGTTCTTCTCTTTGAATAGGGAGGAGCTTTGCCAGAGCAGATGTAGCAAACATGATTTTTCCAGAGAAAAGTGCTCATTTCCTGGGGAAGCGTGCTTTGCACTCCCAGCTAATGTAGCCATCTGACAGTCTTGCTGAAGATTTCAACCTTCTGCATATCATGTGAGTGAGGAAGATTTAATTAACTCAAAGTACAACGAACTCATCAGATAAAGAATGCTATTTAATAGCAAAACCATGATATATTACGATTTCTTATTGTTAATGTTTTAATACTGTAATTATTCTTACAATAGTTTGTGGTTCACGCCTCTCCCTTGTTGGTGTGTTAAACAAAGCTCCATTTACTGCAGTTTTGCCTCAATTTCTGCCCCTTGCTCATCTACCCCCTACTAGTACCTGTATTTAGAAATACAAGGAGATATATAGAGGGGAAATCTGTCTGAACCAAACAGTTCAGAGTCCAAAAAAAGACAAAAGAAAATGAAAGAGGCAACATAGGGAAATTCAAATATTGTTCTGATGGGTTGAAAGCAGAAGCTTTGCCTAGTTTGCTTTGCCTGTGCTGCTGCAGTTCAAGGGCTTGGATCAATAGAAAATCATTCACTGGCTCCACTGGGCATTTGCTCAGGTCCTATGTGCAATTCCACTGCCTAATGAGCTCTCAGGGAGGGCAGCAAGCCGTGCAGGCAGGATCCAGGGACAGGCTCTTGTAGCTCTCTCGAATGAACACAATGAACAAAACTTTGCAGGTTTGAATAGCCACTGGGTTCACATGAGGACATGTTCCACACATCAAACACATGGGCACCACAGAGTCTAAAAGGACCTCTATTTTTAACCTGGGCTTGAATTTTTCAGGGAAGTGAGTCTCACAGTAACAGGTCTAACAGACCTTGAGCCAGGGCTGACTCAAACCCTAGTAGGAGAGTGCACCTGATTTAAACACTTGCTTCTTCTGCCTTCCAGTAGGAAGCACAGGGACAGCTGTAGTGCTACACCTATGCTTGTGGCAGGATTTGCAGAACTCTTCCCACTGCAAGTGAAAGCAAGTGAAGAAGAGCAGCCCTTTGAAATGTCCTCACCCATCCTGTCTCTCAGCAACAGATTGCAGAGAGACATACAGAGGAGAGGACCAAATGCAATTACTTTTTCCACCAGGAAGAAGAGAAAAAGCATGTCAGTACAACAGCACATTTTATCACCACCCTGACTCCAAGTCCTACCAGGGCTCAGGTACACAGTTCTGTGCAGTCAGAATTAGGGGGGGCTTGCAATCTCAAGCAAGGCTGTAGGCACACCAGGGAGCTGAGATTCATTTGGCTGCCAGCACCTTGGAAAGGCTTCACAAAGCCATGAATCGACCACAGGCCATTTTCAGGGTCATCTTGATTATAGAAAAAATAAATGCTAGGTCACCTGTCAGAGCAGCAAGGGCAGCAGCTGTGCCAAAGGCTTTGCTGAGCTCATGCAAACCTGGATACAGCTGCAGTGAGAAGGGAAGGTGGAAGGGAAAAATCCAGTGACGTGGCCATGAGCAGACCACAGCTGGGGTGACCTTCACGGAAAAAAATCTTCTCCAATTCTTGTTTTATCTCATAAATTGCTCACAACTTTAAATAATTCCATTAAAATTTTTAGTATATTGTCAGCCTAACCTGAAAGCTTTTTTGTGAGTTAGGATTCTCCCTGAATTTACATGAAAATTCAGAATCTGGCTCTCAATTGGCCCCCTCTTTTGTTGCCCCACACTCAGAATGGTTGGGGCTTTGCTAACCAGGACAATGGGGACTTAGGGCCCCATCATGGCCAGTGAAAAATGGTCAGTGACAGTTGACCTGTCATGTCTGCAAAGCTCTTTGGAATTGGAATAACCTGGTGAAACAGAATCTCTCTCATTTGTGTCAGCCTTGACTGGTTTTTGATGCCCAATTCTTGTACATGAGGGCACGGGATTTGGTTGGGATAAAGCTGATTTTCTTCATAGTAGCTAGTGTACAGCTGTGCTTTAGATGCATGGCCAAAATAGAGTGATGGGTTTTTGACTGCAGAGCAGAGCTTACACAGAGCCAAGGCCTTTTCTGTTCCTCAACCCTGCCAGCGAGGAGGCTGGGGGTGCACAAGGAGTTGGGAGGCAACACAGGAGGGACAGCTGACCCCACCTGACCCAAGGGATATCCCATAGCATATGGCATCATGCTCAGCATATAGCACTGAGGAAGAGGAAGAAAGCGGGGGATGTTCAGTGTGATGGTGTTTGTTGGTCTTCTCCAGCAAGGTGTGATGGAGCCCTGCTGTCCTGGGATGGCTGAACACCTGCCTGCCCAAGGAAAGTGGTGAACAAATTCCTTGTTTTGCGCTGCCTGCATGTGCAGCTTATGTTTTACCTGTTAAACTGTCTTTATCTCAACCCACAAGTTTTCTCACTCTTCCGATTCACTCTGACATCCCACCTGGAGGGAATGAGTGAGCTGCTGGCTGGGCTTAACCCATGACACTTTGGAGAGTTTTTTGTTGCTCAGCTCTCGTACGTGCACGTGTCACTTCGGGGAGTGGAGCTCAGGAAGGTGCCAGTGCTGGTCAGGAGCTCACAGCCCCTCAGGCAGCACGGCTGCCAATTACTGGATGATGAAATTGCACAGATCATCACTAGCATTTGTGTACTCAAGAGTTCACTCCGCAGTCAGATCTGATTGAACACAGCTGTTCCTACCGCTGCAAGACGAAGCAGGAGGATCAGGCTTTGCACACAAAGCCTGACAGCGGGTGCTCGCTTCCAGAGTGAGCCAGGCTTTGAGGCAGCAGGAGGGAGCAGCTCTGAGCTCTGCCATCTGATGAGTTCATGCAGGGCCTCATCTGGCTGTGGGGATCCATGCAGGCTTGAATCACACCTCTTGACAGTGCCAGTGTAAGCTGCCCTGGGAAGAAGAAGACAGGCAGCTGATACCTGGTCCAGAGCTGGGAATAATGGCAGTGCTCGCCCTGCCCTTCCTGGTGGCAAAAGACATCTGTTACCTGCTGGCAGGAATGTGATGCTGATGAGGGACAGTTCTTCTGGTTAACTGTACCATACCACAAGGCCAACCCCCCTGGGGGCTGCATGTGAGATGTGTGTGTATTGAAACAGAGTTTGTAATTTCAACAATTCTCTTGCTTCATATTGCTTCAGCCTGCAGTCATGGAAAGACACAGATGCAGATTCCCTGGACACAGGAGGGTCTTGAAATGTGCGTTTTCTTCCTGAAATCCTCTATCATTTTGTTCTTCTCTAAGGCATTTAGGAAAGAGTTTCTGAAGATCTGGTTTGCCTGGCACAGCAGTGTCACCTGGGCTGTGATTACTGAGCTGCCTACATGTTAGGGGATGAGACAACTTTGCTTGGGATCAAGCCTTTGTGTTGTTTACAGAAGAGCTGAGCTTTCAGAAAGTTATTAATCTATTTCTACTGCAACCAAGCCAGGTGGGCTTCCCAGTTTTTTGTATCCGGACTCTGAGACAAAGACCAAAGACGTGAGCAATAGTTTTAAGTATGGTATATGAAATTATTCCTCTTTGATAACTCCTATAACTATCTTAAATCCTGGATAAGACTGGAGCTTAAAGGATAGCTGTATGATGCTGATGTACAATGAGAAAGCTTACCAGGTCTGGGGCTTCCCACTTGCTGCTCCTCCATGTCACTTGCAGTGGCATAGGGTGGAGATGTCAGTGTGTCCTTAGGAAGACAAACATCTTCACATGCAGGTGAGCTCTGGTCCTGCCCACGGACACCAGACCTGTAATCTTGACCAATTTTCATCCCTCTCTTTCTTCCTGGTGTTTCCTTGTGCTCTTGTGGCTTGAAAGTGGCAGCACCTGTGAGCTATAAAAATAATTGCAGTCAGGGATGCATCTGGTCCAAAGAAAACTGAAAATCATATCCAAAAACTACTTTTGGGGAAAGCATAATGGGTTACAAAGTAAATAATCAATTTTCATTACAATGATTGTTGTAATAAGATGTCATTATGGTGTCCTTATGTCCTCATGTAAGTGCATGCACTTATGTGAGAGATTATCTCCCCTTTCCCTGCTCCTCTGTTTCAAAATAAAACTGCTGGCAGAATGTGATTGACTGAAAATTGAGTAGGATGTTGTGCTCTTTAATATCTACAGAGCTCAAACTGACACTAGAAAACCCTTTGCACAGCATCCAGCTGATGTGCCTTGGAGCTGATTTGGAAGGGACTCCTGTTGGATGGGAAAGAAGCCTAAATCCAAAGCGCTTTGAAATCAAAGAGGATCATAGGGTGGCTTTAATGGATTTGAATCAGGCCTCTGCCCAAGCTGAGACTGCCAGAGGGAGACTGTCACCACTGAGGAGTTGTGCTGCAGAGTGTTGAGAAGGTGGTCACAAGTCCTTGAAGTGGGCCTGGGATACTCTGACCAAGCCTCACCTGGTCTGCAAAAGGCAGGGTAAGAGAGGAGAAAGATGAGATCCTTGGAGAAATAGGGACAAAGAGGGAGAAAACACTTCCCTAACTCCCAGGGGGCAAAGCAGGTGAGGTGCTCAGCTGGCACAGCACTGGGGACCTCAAGAGCTCCCAAGGGACTTCTGTGCTGGGATCAGCTAAAGTCAAGGCCAAGCACAGACTAGGTCAAATCAAGAACAAACCCAAAACCTATGTGCATGCCTGCATGCAGGTATCAGCTGCTTTTAAAGGAAAATCCACATGAAAAAATGATTGTAGGGTAAGCAAATTATTTGATATATGTCAGCAATTCCTCAAAAAATTCCTGTAAGTCTGCACTTAGAGTTTTTGCTAAGGCATGATTGGTGATCCCCTGCAATGAATGATGGCTGGGTGTCTGAGATGGGAGATGTGCACTAAGGACAAGCTTCAGTGCTGAATTCTTCCTCCTCACCTCGATGTAGCATGTTGTCACACCTACAGTTTGTGAATAAGATGTGAAATGCTCCTGAGAATTGTTGCTGCTTTGTGTCCATATGGTGATGGTCAGTGTATCTTTCTCTCTGAGGGTATATGGGCAGGGTGAAATGTCCAATGTACTATTGCAGTGCTAGCTTTGTATAAAAATGTGTCTTAATTCATGCACTGCAATTATTCAAAATCCATTAGAAATTTTCAATGTTTTCAGAATTTTCATGATTTTTCAGCTCAGAACCTGAATGTTTTTTCCCTTTATTTAGGCTGATGAAAAAAAGAAGAAAAAAAAAAAGCAGCTTATTTCTTTGTCCTTCTTTTTTCTTTCTTTCATGTATTTCTTCAGCAGCAGAGGCAAGGAAGGCCCAGATCCCTGCAATGTGCAGCCCCAGGCATCCCAGCTGGCCCCAGCAAGGAGATGCTTTGAGGGCTGGGAGCTGCTCAGAGCACCAGGCACATTCCATCAAGTTCCTCGTCCGAATGAAAAAGCTGAAGTGGCTTTTCTGTGTAGGGAGGATTGAAACCAGATCCTGCTATTAAATTTGTTAAATGGAGACATAATGATTTATAAGGGAGGTAGTGAACCCTCAGAAAGAATTCAGTAATAATAACTCTGGCTGAATGGCAGCGTGGCAAGGCTTCAGAAGTAAATGATCTGTTAAAAAAATAAAATAAAATAAAAAAAAACACACCGAAAAAGCCCCAGCTAAACAAAGCTACTAGATGTGAACCAGATAAAGACTTTAATTATTTCTAATGAGATCAGCAAAGCAAGCAAAGAACTGAAGTGGGACTCATCTGATATAACCAATAAGAAGCACAGGCAATATCCTTTTACAGTCACGCTTGACAAGTTCAAAGCCATGCAATGTGTTTAGCCACACACCACTACTGCTGGCAGATGTGCAACTGAATCCTAGGGATTTCTTTGGGAAAAAAAAATTCAAATATCTCCATATATTTATTTTTTTCTGGAACACATGACAAAATTGAAAGGGTACTGAAAGTTTTAGGTGAGTATTATATTGAACACTGTAGGGTCATAGTACCATTGAAAAAGTTTGGCTTATTGATGATACCAATTTTAGCCAGTTTAGAAAAGCAATTCTCTGACTAGAGTTTGTCTTGTAAGAAAAGGGGTGAGGGTGTCTGGTCATGGCTTTGTATGTGTTTAAAGCTTACTCAAGGGTGCTATCTCTTCACTTATTGAAAAAAGAAAATAAAGAAAATAGAGGCAGGACATTGTGGCTTTCCACATTACTCTGCTGTGAGTCCATGGGATCATGGCAATGAATGCTGCAGGCCAAACCAGGGCTTAATGAAATGAAAGACCCAGAGCAGAAAGGGAACTGCTTGTATGAACCTTTCCCATCCCAGTCCATCCCCTGCTTTCCCTGGGACAACAGGTAGCTCACAAGGTCACTTCAGTAAGGTCCTCAGCCAGGAAAGGAAACCCAGACCCTGAGAAAAGGAATAAGAAAAGCAATAGCTCTGAGACAGTAACCACATATTGCTCTCAACTATAATAACACACAGAAATGTGTATAAAGATCTGGCTCTGGCCTCTGTCTGACTCAGGGAGAATTGCTGTGATTAGCCAGACTCCTGGAAAATAATAATGGCCCCCTGCAAATGGAAGGAAACTTTTTTATGGGTTTTATTGTTTTTTGTTTTTTTTTTTTTAGGAGGGCAGGATCCCTCCCCTTGCATTCCTCTGCCTCTGTGGTTTATCATCACCGGACTTTTAATATTGCAACTACATCACTTCCCACACACATACACACATTTCTTTTCTTGTTGGTTGATTTTATTTCTCCAGCCACTCCACACTGTGTCACAATGTGTATAAAATGTAATACATACTTTTGCAGTGCTACCTGCCCTGAGAGCAGCTTGGCATCCTGCTTAACAGCTGTGGCCACTAATTCACTGCAACTGCAGTCTGTCTTCCCAGCATCAGCTACATTTCTTTTCCATATGCTAACTCCCTTTCAGCTTAATTTTCCCATTACCCAGCAGTAACATTGAGTAACTGTGTTGGGCTGTATTCAAATGCAAATTAATATCCCCTTCTGCCCATTAACTCTGCTGTTTCTTGTCTAGCCAAAGCAACTGGAAACAAGCACGTATCTTGGTTCAGTGGTCGGACAGAGGGGCCCTGTCTGGGCTGGGATTGCCATTCATCTCCAAGAGCAGACACAAAACAGCAGGCTGCAGATAGGAGAGGTCCTTCATCAAGATGTTTCTTGTCAAATAACCCCTGAACTCCAACCATTCAGCAAACACCGTGGCTCTCTTGAACTTCAGTGTTTGAGTATGAAATTCACACAATGCCTGTGCTGTGCTCTAGATTGGAAACATCCGGTGGATTGACATCCAGAAACCTTTCGATGAGGCGTGGGGGAAGGGAAGATGTCACTGAGCAAGGCATATGACTCAAATCTTAAAAATTGTTAAGCTACAAAACCTTTAAACAGAGCAGCCTGGCAGAAAGCAAGTTCCCCAAAAGTGGGGATATAGGCATGAATGCTGAGAGCGTGAAGGGAGGGGATGGGGGGAGAAAATAAACGATATAGGAGAACTTTTTTTTCTTTTTTTTTTGAATTCTTGGGAATATTTGGGGTACCTTTCTTTCACAGCTCTTTCTTTTTCATGACTTGGAATTAGAAACAGTAGCACCATTTCAGGAGGAAAAAAGTGGTGTAATTCCTTGGAAACCCCCCTACCCTCCCCAGAAAATTGAGCTCCACACATGTGAGCCACTAGCACCAAAAATTCTTACATATTTCTTCATGCCCATGCAACTCTGAACCTCATTTGAATTTGTTTTCCACTCTGGTGCTTAACCTTCAGTTACCTACTGGTCTCACCTTTCCCTTTCCAGCACAGGCACGGGCAGTGTGTGCGAAGAGTATTACTCCGTGCTAAGCAAATCTTCTGTTTTGCAAAGAACATTTTTGTAGTTCTCTATTTTTTTCTGCATTCTATTTGGAAAAACTTTCAGTTTAAGTTGGTTTCTTCCCTTAGAAAAACCCAAAAGCAAAAGACATACAAGAACAAGGACAATATCCATCACTTAGTGGCCTTCAATACATAATAAACAAAGTTATGAGGCAAATCTATGGTGCTTGAACCCATCCTGAGAGTAGTTGAAGCTCAGTGGTTGGAAGGCATGCTCTGTGGATGGAGTGCATTGGCTAAAAAAGGATAGGCACCACTTTCCTGACCACAGTTCCAGCTGGCTGAGTTAGTAACAGCAGTCATTCAGTCAGGAGGCAAAAAAGAGCATCCCCCCAGTCAAAGTAATCACAGCAACACTGATCAGAAATCTCTGATTTCTGCAAAACGCTTGCAAAAATTATGTGCAAAATGGCTTGCACACCAAAATCAAATGGGTAAAGGTATTTACCTAATGCATGAATAATGAATAAATAAGAGATATTTGTGATCAGTTCACAAAGAGGAAGGGAAGAAAATAGTCCTGGAATAAATTTTTTGCCATGAAAAGAAATCACTGCTCCTTGGAAAACCCACACCTTTGAGTTCATGATGGGTAAAAAGACAGTTGTTTGAATTTCCCATTTCTGAGTTCAGAACATCACTTATGTTCATCTGTATGACCATTTCATGCATAAGAAGCCTGTTCTTCCAGTGCAGAATAATGAATGTGTCAGCCCAGATAACTGCTGAAATTCAGCCATCTGCAAGATGTTGCCATGGAAAGAGCCTATTGCACAGGAGTTTTCAGCTGTGGATATTGTTCTGGAGACTGTACATTTTGTACAGGACCTTGAAGTTTTGGTCCCCTTTGGAGAGAGTGAATTCCGTGGCAGATCACTTCTCTTGTTTAACCTTAGGCATTCAAAAAAGCAAAGGCAACACTTCTTCAGTCCGAATGTGTGATAGCAGAGAAGGAGGTTTTGTTACAAGGTGATATAAACACATTTTCTGGACAAAGATGTGAGAAGCTAATCCAACAGTGGCTGAAAGAAATCAAACAAATGTTGCACGAAACAGATCAACTTTCATCTCCGACCTACCCAAAGAGGGGAAGTACAAACTAAAGGCAGGAAAAACAACCCTTGTCCTGCTGGCCTTTCTTATCTTTTAAGAGAGGCAGCAACTGGGTTCCCAGCTTTGAAGTCAATCAAATGATGAGCCTACTAAAACTGATTAGCACATGCCTGCATGCTGGGACATCGATGAAAAGAGAGCTGGGAACACTGCCCTCTGAAGTGGAAACGGCTGGAAACCTCTGAGGCTGTGGGATCACAGAGGGACGAGTACATCCCCTCTGTCAGCTGCAGCAATGAGAGTGAGCAAAATGCAGGAATAGTATTTCATGCTGCTGAATGTGCTTATCACATTTGCATCTGCAGCATTCCCCATCCTCCAGCTCTGAGCTCGCAAAGCATCCTGAACCCCTGAAGTCCCCCCAGTCCAGAGACTCGTTTCTGACAGAGGCTGGCATCAAACGTGTCAGATGAAGTGAAAAAACCCCTCATAATGAAGGGTAATGGAATAATAGGCCAGAGGGAAAGTTTCTTCCTAATAGCCCGTGATAGGTTCAGTAAAAGCAGAGCACAAAACAACAAAAACCAGAGAGAAAACTGGCAGCAGGATTAGCCCTGCTACCACTGCAGAGTCCCAGCTCCCAAGAGCCAGAGAGCAGCAGTGACACCAGGGTGCTGCTCTCCCACTGCAGGATACGAATAAGTCCCATTGAAACCAATGACATTTATTCATGTCCCGTGGCAATTAAATGGAGCCTCCTGTCTGCTTTTCTCAGTGTTGCTGAGCAGTGAGAGCAGCGGGGGTGAAGCGTGTGTGCATGTGTAATTTGTGCTCTCTGCTCGAGAACACTCTACTGTCATGACAAGCTGCAAAAGCGCTGTCAGCACAGGAAAGAGACTGCAGGTCCCTGC
This sequence comes from Aleadryas rufinucha, assembly GCA_013397815.1. Classification (NCBI taxonomy): domain Eukaryota; kingdom Metazoa; phylum Chordata; class Aves; order Passeriformes; genus Aleadryas; species Aleadryas rufinucha. Next base: position 13,202 of record VZTH01005792.1, read on the forward strand.
CACAGGGAGAGCCAGAGCCACAAGGCTGTGTGCAGGCGCTGGGACTGTTTGCTTAACTCCATTCCCATTTTCTCTCTTGCTGGCAGGTCAGTTCATTCAATGTAACACTCTCAAGTGCTCTTCCTTGGTCTCCCTTGCATTTTGAGGTAGAAAAAGCCTTTTCGTTTGAGTTTTCTCTCTTGCCCTGCATACCCAGCTATCAGCACCACATTAGGATGTGGGGAATGTCAAGCAGGCAGCCAGAGTGTGGGCTAAGGAAACCTCATGCTGCTTCTAAAAAAGCTGAGAACTTCACTTTAGGGCTAAGGGACAGCTCTCCATGGCTTTGCTTCCTCTTGGGAAGTAGATTTTCTTGTTGGAAATAAGATTTGGGAGCACATGCTGGAGGGCAGCATCTGAATTCAAAGCCCTCTTGGCAATGGGGAAATGGTGGGAGAAATCCAGAATAGCACAAATATCAGGGATATGTTGGAGGTACAGCAGGGTAAATGATTGCTCAGGTAGCTCTTGGGAAAGGCAGCTGTCTGGTTCTGAACAGTTCGCAGGGCTCAGCTAAAAATCGGATCAAGATTTGGCTGAAAATTTTAAAATAGGTAAGATAGAATGTGTTCTGGGAAAAACCTGAAATTCTTTGCTGTGGCAAAAAAAATCTAAAAGTTTCTGCCTACACCAGAAAACCACTACTGGTGTTTTTTACCTTTTTGTTCTGGTCAGTGAAGCATATGGAGATATAGTTTATACCAGTTATGAGTTTGTTTGTCAATACCAGAGAGGCTTAGGCTGAACAAGATCAAGTCCCTCATTCCTGAAGAGCTGTACCCATACACAGATGTAGTTACCCTGGTTGAAATAAATATTTAGAGGAAGAGAGCAGCTACATTATAACCAGGCTCACTCCTAAGTAGATATGCTGTAAGACATAGAAAGTGGAATTTCTTTTCTTGTGCTGGATCAGAAAGGTTTCCCTCCTCCTCCCCTTCATTTTCCCTCCTCTCTGAAAATCCCATTAATTCACCAGGTAGGAGCTGCATGAGAACTGCTGAATTCCAAGGGGTTTAGATGATAGGGAGGGAGAGAGGAAAGGAGGAAGGGAAGTAGTTGCTGAAGGGTCTTGGCAAAGCTCAAGAGCCTTCTTCTCACACCATTTCCCCAGTCTCTCATCTGCCTTACACTTTCCTGGTACTGAAATGCATCAGAAATAATAAAAATCTTGAATTCAAATAGACACAGTTACACTTTCTCCAAATCCCTGTATGGCCACGTCTGTTGCAGAATTCATAGCAGTGCCTTGAATTCATTTAGTCAACATCAGCTGGAGAATTTCAGGGTATTCAGGTAGCACAAAAAATCCCTGTGTAGAAACCCTGAAATTGCTATAGCATTTTTTTATTAATTTAGCTTCACTGCACTGAAAAAAAGTGAAATAAAAGCCCTAATGCTCTGAAAAATAAAATGAGGGCTCAGACACTCTGAAACGGTAAGAGATTAGCTGCAAGTGTGAATTTAAACCAATAGAAAGCCTCTTGCAAATATTATTAGTCATCTAGAACACTGACTGATGGAGGACATTTCACTGAAAAAACCCTGCTTCTTGCACATATAATGCAACTCGGAACTGAACTAAATTTTTCATAATCTAGAAAATATTAACCTGCATAAAAATTTTCCTTGTTCAGTCCAAGAGAGTTTCGGCTGAGGGAGTTGCCTATGAATAATTTCCTTTAAGAGTTTTGTCCTTTATCTTGGGGCAATTCTCTTACTGTAGCTTTAGATTAACAATTAACTTATTTCAATTTAGGTTAAAAGGAAAGAACGGTGTCCCTGTGGCAGTTTGCTTGGGTTGAACTGCTGCCCCTGTGTATCTGAGTACCACACAGGGCTTTTTCCACATTAAAATGGAAGATCTGTCAGCAGTGATGCGAGCACAGCAGACAGGAGCAGATACCTCTGTGGTCTAAAACGAGGTCAGTGTAACTATAACTTTGCAGAAGTGCCTGCAAGACCAGCTGTTGACATTCTCATCCTCCAACAAATCCGCACCCAGCCAAGGTGGAGTGTGACAAATGTGACAAATCTCGGTGTGGGTGGGCACCTGCAAGCACCTGGAACGTCAGAGTGACTCCTGCAGCCCAGCCTGGCCAGAGGTGTCCTGGTCTGACCGTGCATCCCCCCTGCAGCCACATCTCCTGGTGGGTAGAGATGATCTTTGAATCGGACAAGGGACTTGTTTTAGTGATTTTACATGTGCACCACCTGGATAAATCCACTCTAATTGCAGCAGTTTTGAAAGAAATGTTTGTAGTACAAATGAGGATAAGGACCAGGCTTACACCAAAAAGAAATCCCAGCAGGTCTACTCTGAATTTCACTAAATAAATGATGACGCTAAGGACAAACCTACTTAGTAATCTAGGGGGTGATTGGGTGACAGATGTAGTCCTTCTTACTTTAACAAACTGTAATATTCATGGCTTGATATATGAAGTACTTTTTCCAAACATCTATTCACCACATAAACAGGAAGGAATTCCTTTATTATTATTATTTTTGTAGAGCAGTGAAAGGTTACTGGAGAATTTCTGATAGTTTAATTTAAGGGGAGGGGTTGCTTTCTCTTCAAAATATTTGTACAGTTATTTCCAGAAGAAGAGAGTGCTTGATGAGCCCAAAATATGATCAGGATAAAATATATGTTAGTATGATATATCTTATGCGTCTCTTCATGCATTTGTACAAGCCATCCATCACCAGACAGAAGGGAGAGACCAGTGGTCAGCTGGTGGCTGTAAATCTGTCCAATTCTGTAACTCACTCTAGCCAGATGCATTTGCAGAAAGCCCAGGAGCAAACTCTGCCCTGTGTTAAACATTAGCAGAGTATTGTTCATGTGTGCCTTATCAATCATATAGTCTTAAAGCAAAGGCATCCATTCCACAGATATAAATAAATAAATGACCAGGCACTTCTGGGATTGCTGTTTATGCAGACAAGCAGGTGAAGTACTGGGAATTTTTATTCTGAAGAGCACAAAGTACCAAAAGAGTCAAACTCATTTTATTTCTATCTTTAAAGGTCAGGGCCTGATTCTTGTCTAAATTCTCTGAAGCAATTTTGCTCTCTGAAGGAAAATGTTCATGATCTTGACAAGACCTGGAGCATTATTTCACCTCTCTTCAGCCACCTGTAAAGCAGGCACCCTCTGTAAGCCAATAACTTTATATTCTTCTGTAATTAGCAAGAGGAGCAGTTCAGCAAAGCTGACACCTCTGGTTCCTATTCCCTGCTGGTGGTCGAGGGAACCCATACTACGAATATAGACAACCTGCCTAACTCTTAGATGCTCAGTGCTGTCCAGTAGCTCCTTTGCTGGGTTTCAGCCACCCCAAACCTACTTTCCTGACCCCTGGGGAGCCTTTGCATAACCAGCATCTGCCTTGCTGCAGCTGCAGCAGCTGGAAAGGGGCTGTAATTAGGGCACCGTCACTCTGACTGAGCGTGCAGGAAGCAGGCAGAGGATGAAGTGCCTCAGCGCACTTGCGTCCTACTTAACTCTCAGACATTGGATTTCCCCTACATCCTTTTTCACTGAAAATTTAGCAGTTTGCAAAGGGAACTTCCTCCACATCACAGTGAGATGCCAAGTCAAGGTGTCGCTGAGAATCCTTTCTGGAAAACATGATACCACAGGTACCACTCACTCCCTTTGATTTTGCAAGATATCTCCATCTCTTTATGCTCCTAAAAGGTTCTGGGATGTTCAAGGGACAGAAGAAATACTTAAAGCTACCTCTGGCAACTTGAGTCTGTTTTGAGCCTGGACAATTTCCATCATATGCATGGTATCATTCAAGCATTTAATATTTATATTCTGCCTCTCAGACCTCTCAAAAGACATTCCCTCTGCCAGAACTCACAGGAAGATGTTACAATGAAAGTGCCTTTTTCAAGTTCTCTAGAATCTCACTGGGGGAATACAGGACAAGGCAGGTTCCTGACTGTTCTATTCACGTGGAAAAAATGAGTGAGGAAGGGTGAGGAGGAAAGAAACGTTGAACACCTCTATTCGTCTCAGAGGGCCTTACTGCTGTTCCCTTATTTGCCAGACATATTTGACTTCTCCACTCCTGCCTTTATACCTTGCAAAATGTAGTCTGTGATGCAGTCAGATTCAATGTCCATCCTATATCCCATCCTCCCTCACTTACCACAAAATGGTGGTTTATTACCACATTTACTCGTTTTTCACATTCCCACCCCTGAATCTGCCCTCATGCTCCAATTCCTTGTGCACTTGTTGCTTCCTTGCCCTGTTAATCCTTCATAGTCCTTATTCACACACTTCTACCCACTTACTGCTTCTGACTGGGCCACAGCCATGGCCTGAACATTCAATTCCCACTGTGCCCTGCACTTCCCAAGGAAACACAAAGCCCAAGTTAAAAGTGCCTTCTTTCTCTATCCATTTGTATTTTTCACATTGACCACACAACGTGTTTTTCAAACTCCTGATGACCAGTGACTGCATTTACAGCATTTTGCATTTCAGAGTTTAACAAATTTCATGGATGAAAACTCTGCACGTCCAATTTGAATAAGTGGGCAATTCAGATGCAGTTGTCCTGTGTCTTTATGAACCCCATGAAGTGCCAGATGACCAGTCACTCTAATCGCTACATGGGTTTGGGAGCTTTTGCTTCCTGAAGAGTGATTATGCCCAAAACAGATTGTGCCCAAAGAAAAATGATCTGCCTGAAAATGCACTCAATTATAAACTGCTGCAGCAGTAATGGAACCTGACAGCCCAGCTGCCCCACAGGACTTCTGCATACATCACTGAGCAGAAGAAATGGTGCTAAGGACCAAGCTCATAAAATTCACTGACAGGTACCAAAACATACTCTGATTTTCTGAAACAGTTGGTTCCCATGTAGCTTTCAAAGAGACAAGGGGAAGAACTAGATATGTAGGCCACTGGAGAGGAGAATTTGGTGGAATCAGCATTTTCAACCATTTGCAACCATCCAGAGGTCTGATGAACTTAGAGGTAAACATGTGTTGGAAGTTCCTCTTGTAGAGAATGGGACTCCACCAAACAACGACACGTCTTCTACCATGTGTGAGGAGTTTACACCTTGCTCTTATTAATTCTTTTATGCAGTGATTGAAGCTGCCAGGTATTGAGTTCCTTGTCCTTTCCTTAAGGAATAAGATGCCAGATACCATGAATGCCTGACACCGTATCATGCACAGACAGTGGCAGATTAAGGGAGTAATTTTATTCTATTACAAAATCTGTGATGCGAGAAGGAGTTGCCTATCATAAGGCAGCTACACTTTCCTTGGTAGCAAAGCATCATTTAAAAGTACAGCAAAGAGATACTGTAAAAGGATCCTGATCACCAGCGTTCATCAGTTTCCAGAGGAAAACTAGCAAGTGTGGTAATAAGGATGGAAATGCTACAGAATGATCATGGAGAATAAAGGAAAGAAAATAGACCTAAAGCTTAATTATCTCTTCTAGAGAAAAATAAATGTCAAGAAATAAGTCAGATGGAAATATTGTCCAAGCTACCAGCATGATAAATATTGTGGATGCAGATGGAGCACAGCTATTGGAAGATATTATTTGGAAAAATACCCAAACCAAAACCAATTAGCAAAAGGAATAGATGTTTGTGTTAAAGACCAAAAATACTGAAGTCTAGAGGTATCTAAACAGGAGTAAATTCTAGAAAAATTCCAGAAAATATTAAGTACAATATTCAACTGTGTGGAAGACATCACCACAAGCAGAGCCATTGTGCAGACCAAGAATTAAAGCAATGGGACTGAGGATGATCCAGTGAGTATGTTGACAATGCCACCATGAAAGGCAGAAAGAGATTCCAGGGACCTGAGGGGCATGGAAGCTGTGGAAACATTGGGTGCAGCAGCAGGGCTGATGATGCTCAGTAGAGTATTGCACTAACATAGTTTAAACATTTTTGATAACCAGTCTGATCTGTTCAGGGATGAATGAAGCCTCATGACATTTCTTATATCCCAGCACCCAAGTACTCTGGGCAGGAAAACCAGAGGATCCTACAGGTTGGTTGAGAAGATAGGGAGGTTATTGTAGTGAATAGGAAGAGATCAGTGATGTGGTTATAGGACTTTCTAATGGTCTGAGTGCACTGAGTGCTGCTGAAGGACACCAGTCCTTCTCTTGGTACACGAGCATCCAAACAAGCCTGATCCCAGTGCTGCCTATGAATCAGTCATACTGAGCACAGTTCTACTGGGCACACAGAGACAAGACCTGAGGATCACAGCTAAGAGCCAAAATGAAAATGTGGACAGTCAAAAAAAAAATTTAAAACCCCTCCAGGAAACAAGACATGTTGTAGGTTGTCATTTATCCTGGTTGACATGTAAAGCTGTGGGACACCTGGGAGCATGACCAGAAATATTCTCTGTGCTAAAATGATCTCTGTCTATAAACACATTTTTCAAAGCAATGGGCATCTACAGGACAAATTTGAGCTAGAAATAGTGCAGCCTGAGCCTGGAAAATTGGCTGGATGCATTTGATTTGCTGGTCTCAACAGAACAGCGGCTGTCAGGACCACAAAGGTGAGGTAGCACTGCAGTGTGAGAAAGCAGCAGGTAAGAAAATCTGAATGCTGTAGGCAGAAGTGCTAATGCAGCCAGTAAACTTTACCAGGATCTAGGAACACAGCCAGTGTCGTCAGCATGCTCTGCTGGGTGTCTTTGTTTCACTGGTGTATGCCCAAAGGGACAGGCACTCCTGTCTGTGCGTGACAAGGAGGGCAAGGCCCTGTGCTGCTGTGTGACCAGACTGTTGTGTCTCCTGGATCTCCCAAACACAAAGATTATAGCTGATGACCTCGGTATTAATGAGGGAAGCAAAGTCTAGGAAATGCGAGAAACCCTTAAAAAACTCTATAAACAGTTCAAGTGGGAATAAAGATAAGAGGTTTTGAAACAGCAAGGCCCTCCTGGACATTTCAGGCTCTATTACTAAATTGCACAGTATCAGGGAATGTTCTTGAACACTGGGACATACTTTTCTATGTTCTTAAATTGTCAGACTAGCATCCAGCCTGGTTTTGGCCAAGCAGCCTGGTACTCTACTGAACAACTTCCATGCAGAGTTTGGAAGCCAGCACTGGCTAGGACTATCCCCTGTAGGCAGTTTGGATGTGGTCCAAGGATAGGGTTCAGTGGCACGGGCTTGGGTTGTTCTGTGTCTGCTGATCTCCACTCCAGGAACTTTCTCCAGACATATTACACTCCCACAACATTGGGATACAACTTTGAGACTCTCCAGTCACTCCAACAAAGACAGAGTGCTACAGGCAGTAAAATCACTCCATAGCTCTCCTCCTCTCCAGAAACGAGCGGACTGTGCCCCACTGCCAAGGGAGTAGGGATAGTTCAGAGGCAGCCTGAGAGGAGGCATACCTCATCCTGAGGAGTAAAGGCACTTCTCTGAGAAGCCAGAGACTTTTTATATGTTTGAGGCTCAGATTTAAGATACTTTATAGAAAACAAATGTCGGAAAGCATGATGATGCACAGCTGAGCAGGTCTGAGTCCAGCAGCAGAGACCTCACAACCTGATGGGAAAGAAAACACAGCAGTTCATCCAGCTGAGTGTGTGAACCATGGACTAAGGCAGTGGATGAAGCAAAGGCTAAGAAGAATGGCAGTGAACAGAAATCACGTTGTGAAACACAGTGCAAAGTTTGGATGCTACAAAGAGCATGAGTGAGCCTGATACAGGGAGAGTGGGACAGGGGAAAACACAGATCTGGGAAGAAAACAGAGCTGGCAGGTTTTCATGCAACACAATGAAGATGGCAACCAGGTTATATTGAGCTCATAATCAAGATACTGAGAACAGGAAGTGGGGGAACTGGTTTGAAAACCAACTCATCTGAAAGTATATGACTTTGAAACACTAAAAAAGGGTGTTGATTAAAGCCACATCTGTAGGTTCAGGAACATACTAATACTTTCCGTAGTGGAAATGGGTCCTGTAAAGCACACTCAAGCTAAAATTGTTCAAAATAGTGGTTAACTCATTCTGTGACTTACAAGGTGTAGCATATCTTTCAAGAAGGAATTATTTGGAGGTTTACTGAGGGATCACTGTCTCTGTACATGGCTACAAGCAGTTGAAGGCTCTCTGTAGAAATAAAAAGTGTCCATTTTGTATTGCAAATATGTCATGGCGCTGTCAAGGACTGAAAACATGAAATGGCTCTTAGTTTTTGACTTGCTGATTTAATTCTGTTCTGTGCAGACCCATGTTTTTCCTGCAAGCAGTCTTGAACCAGCCAAATGAGGAAAGGTAACAACAGAAACTCTTTAGGATTTATAAAGCAGTGATCATGCTGGTCCTCAGCCTGCTTCAGATGACTTAATCCTTTTCTATCTATTTCAGAAAAAAAGCAAGAGCTGTGAGCAAGGAAAGAGAAAAGGAGGGAGAAAAAGTCAGGGAGATGGATCATGTCACAGGTCTCTCAAGTCTGATTGTGATGGGAGGATGGAGGAGATTTCATGGTGTAGAAGAAAGCTGGGAATTCTCTGATAAAATGTCTTATTAAAAAGGCAACATTAATATTAAAGGAATACAAATAGAATAGCAAACAAATATGTGATTTCTACCTTAGGATATTTGAATTGTGGCAAGATTCGGCTAAGATCCTCGAATACACTTTGGAAGAAGGTGAAACCACGTCCTGATCTCTTGACCATGCAAGGTGTGAACACCAGGCCGTTCCCAAACTGTTTCCTGCTCTGTGGCACCACCTCCTGGCATAGGTGACAACACAACCCCCAAAAAAAGATGGAACACAAACTTCTCATGTTTCCTTTGATCTAAGTTATTGCTAGAGCTGCTTATATGAAGGAAGCAGAGGATGATACCACTTTTTGATCAGAGGTCTAAATACATGTGATTGAAAAAAATTGCATTATTAGCATTACAGAACTAAATCCTGAGTAAAATAATGGTGTATTAACATGGTTTACACCCTGCTGTATCAGCAATGAAGTGAACTTTGGCAGCATGTACTTTCCATGCCTATTCACCCACGATTTTCTGTGTCTTCCAAACTTACTCTATAAACATAGAGAAAGCAAGAAATCGATCAAGGAAAAAAGTCACAAAGTTCTCTTTTGTGTCCAACAGGAAGCTTTTAAACAAGATCTCACCTGCAGACTGTCCTGCCACTTCTGAAGCCAGCAGAAATGCTGTAGCACTGCAGGAAAGATTCCAGTTTTACAACACCTGAATCACCACTGGATGTTCAAGGTGAATTGCACACACGACTCACTACAAGCCATTGGGCAGGAGAGGACTACCCAGAATGAAAATCTGGAGGCATTTTTCAGAGACAGTTCTTTGCCCATCATTCTCCCTTCTCCCCAGAGGGGAGCTCTGCCTTCCTTCCTTGTTTTGCTAAGGGGTGGTGTCTGAAGTCACATTCTCGAAGGTGGGCACCTGGCTACAAGTAAAATAAGTTACTATTTTTGCCTGCTGTTGCTTTTTAGTATGTCTTCACCTTTAGTCTGTAAATTGATGAAAAATCAGCATTTGTGCTTTCAGCAGGCTGCAGTGTCTATTTTCTAGGCATGGACTGATCAGCTCCAGTCTTACCCTTATTTCCATATTCAAAAATGTGTCACAGTAGACAAGCTAATGGACTCGGGTGGAAAAGCCACCTGAATGTATTGGGTAATATTTATTAAAGATTTAGAAACTAGTTGGCAAAAGCCTCTTCTCAGAAAAGCAGAAAAACTTAATTTAGTATAACTGAGATAGTGAATTCAATAAATAGGTGGAATGCAGAATTATATTCTATTTAAATAAGATATTCCTGCATTTAGGAGGATTAATCAAACTGGTAAATGTAAATAAAATTTTCAACTGATCTTTCAAGATGGTATTTTTAAAAAACTGCTTAAATGAGCAAAAAAAAGAGGGGAAACAAGTTGCTGATCCTGTCACTTCCAAGCTACAGAGTTATGGACCTGGAACAACAAAATAGAAACTTACAAAACTGTTACTTTACTACTTTATTCCATATACTTAAGAAAAGCAAACATTTTCACCAACAGAGTGGAAGAGGATGGGCTATGGGGGAAATCAGAGATGATGGCTTTTCTTGTTATTGAGTTTACCTTGTGCTTACCACAGTAAAATTAGGCTCAATACTTCATCTTACTCCTTCCATGACTGCTTTTTGTAAAACATCAAAACCCTGTCTACCTGATCTGTAAGAGGAAATTAATGGTTCTTCCTACTGATGTGTCTGCAAAAAACATTGGGAGTGGCTGCCAACACCTTCTGTACAAAGCTGTCAGGGGTGTTTGCTAGATCTGTATCTGAAGACCATGACTGAATGAACTTTGCTCAGTGCAGCTTCAATGATCTTGTAGTCTAACAACAGTACTCTTTTACAGCAAAGTGGTTTTTTAAATAAGGGATAGTAAAATTACACTTAAGAATAATTTAGATGCAACACACGGAACACAACTCTTGTTGCAGTTATCAGAATCTAATTACTCCAGGGGAGGGATGTGGAGTTGAACTAACCTGCTGATTTCAGAACGCCTCAGAAATTTACTTTTCAAGATACTAAAGAGTCTGAAACCCAGCCTCTGACTTGGATCAACGCTCCTGTATTGCTAGTAAGACCAATTTTATGATGACGTGCTTCTTGCAGGACCTCAGATAAATGTGGCAATGAACAAAGCAGATTTTGGAGCACTAAAATGTCAGGCAGCTTGTTCAGCAGGTATTTATATCTTCTGTCCAAGTAATGGGAAAGGTGACATTGTCTGTGAGAGGATAAAATTAGGTGCTAACTCCATACACTCACTGAACAGTTCTGCAATAGCACATGCCAATGCCCTATGAAGTAGAGTAGCAACAGCAATAGAGCAGAAAAAGAGAGGATATGATCCAGATGTGGTTTTGACAAAAGTGCTTAGTAAGACAAACTGCCAATGCCAAGAATGTGGAGCTCTGGGAGTCTGGGACTTTTTTTGACGATGGTGGGAAGGAACTGAACCACTGTGGGTCGCAGGGAAAGAAATTATGTCAGGCAATACCTTTGGGTCTCAAAAGCATTTATAAAATCACTACTCCTGTTTTCTTTCCCTTCTGTAGTACATTCCTACCCTTTTTCTCAAAGGTGACTCAATTTTTAAGCTCACTTCCTCTTCTTTCAGGTTAAAGGAAAATTTCTAATGCATTATTTAGCATTTCCTTCCTACTACCTTCTTCTCTTTTATGTACCTCCTTTACTTCCTTTATTCACAATAAAGAACTAATGTTATGCAGGTGTAAGAGGATTTCTGGACTTAATGCAAGCAATGTTTTCATGTCTCATTCATTGACATAGTGCTTTCACATTTAAGCATCTTGATCAGGACATTTGCATATATACTGAAAAATGCTTAATTCTTACTTTGGTTTAAAAGCAAGGCACACAGTAACATAAATAACAGACTGAAGGAAGAGGTGATCCCAAATAAAAACAGATCTAATGAAAAGAACATTAATAAGAATGACCTTCTTGAAACAGCTTTCTGAGACTGAATTTGGGTGAAGCTCTGAACAACATGATCTAGGAGGAGGTGAGGAGGTGTCCTGGTCCATAGCAGGGGATTGGAACCAGATGATCTTTAAAGTCTCTTCCAACCCAGACCATTCTATGATTTCATGATCCTATGATCTCAAGCAGATGAAAACATCTCTTCTGCAGGCTTCTTTCTCTTACAAACAGTGGCACTGAGAACAAAATCAAATTGCAAGTTAGAAGTTCCAGCTACCCTCCAGGTTCCCAGCACACCCCAAGATTTCATTTTCTCTTGTAAATAGTGCGAAAGAGACTGAAGCAAGAGATATGATAAACCTCCTGTCAGAACAGCTGGAGTCTCTTACTTTACAAAAAAGGGTGGCTGCATTCAACCTGCTTTTTGGGAACAGTCCCAGCTCCTGCTGTCCCACAAGCTGTGTCCAGGCCTTGTCTAGAAGAGGTATAGAAGTTGTGCCAAGGAGCAATCCAGCAATTACCCAGTCCAAACCTGTTTAGTTTAATAGTGTAAGTATAGCTGAAGTTTCCAGACACACCTTAACCAGTCCAATGTGCTGCCTTCAAACACACAAAAATTGGAATTGCATTGAGTGTTTTATAATTTCACCAACTGGAAAATAAGATTTCTATCCCACAGGTCACTGGAGACACTTCCCCCCATCAGAAGCACAAGGACTGAGACAGGTCTGTGGATATTTCTTGCATGAATGCGAAGGAGACTGTAGTACACGGTGACTAGTTGGGTTTGTGACCTGGCACAGTAGCCCAACCATGGGACCTCTCCAAGTTCTAATTGCACACTGGAACCACTGAGGAGTTAAAGATCTTGTGAACTTTGTTCAGTCTTTGCCTGTGTTTCTCACTGCTCATGCACAGAACACCTTTAACAACAAAGACTGGCAGTAACACACACCCAGAGGCATTTCCACTCCCAGCCAGCACAGTGGCATTTGGACGAGAGGCTTGTTCTACCTCCTCACCTCCAGGGACAGAGACTCAAAAAACAGAGGCCACTGCACAGAGGCCTTTTGGTTCTTGTGGAGGGTTTATCCCACTTTGCTGCTTGATGTATGGACATGCAGATTGATCAAGAGAAAAAGTAAGGAAAGGACATTTGGGTAGGGAGAAGACATAAGAATCTGTAGAGGACTGGTGAGTACCAAAAGTCACACCAGGGCTAGCCAGAAACACAAGTTCTTTCACTCAGCTGTAAAATGGGGTAAATATGCCTAGAATTTAATAAGCATTATTTAAGGCCATTGAATGCCATTGTGACAATCACTGCAGAGCTGCCTATAAATCACTGCTGCTTGTTGTGGCTCCTGGAATTCACATTTCAGATTTACTAGTTTCAGCCACCTATCTGCTGTTTGCAAATGGAATGTGAGACACCTTTAGCAAATGATCGGCATTTAGCAATTGTTTAATCCTTGGCCTTTTGAAGCCAAACCAACCAGTTCCAAATAGCTTACCTGAAGAGTTGTGCAGTTCAACACCCTCCATCTCTGTGCTAGTATTTTACAACCAACCTCCTTCTCTTTGGATACCTTTGTTCAATTGCCTTGCTACAAGGTAATCAATGGATGCCTTCACACTCCATTCCACTGTTAATGAGTAAAGTCAGCGACTCTGAACACTTTGGCATGAGCACTACCCTCAATCTGTCTATAACATAAGGCTTCCCACAGTCAGACTTCAAAGCTATGTCCTAAAGGCATTTTCATATAGTTCCCATATCTTCCTCTTCTTTGGGAGGTGACATTGTCTCCATTGTTCTTTGAGTCACGGAGGACTCAATATGACTCACAGATTTACAGCAATGGGTTCAGTTTTGGGCTGTGGTAGTTTTCTTAATCCTTGCAATGGACGTGTTCAGACCAATAAGACAAATGGCATTGAGAGCCATCACTTTTCATAAATTAGAGGCAAAAGACAGTGCTGTAGGAACCTTGATCCCTGCCTCACACAGGCATTAACCACAGATAAAAAGGTGCTGGGTAACTGTTGGGCAGTGCTTTCAGGGTGTCTCACATACCAGAATAAGTGAATTCTCAATGACTTCTGTCCCATTTTCCAGTTCCAGTACCAAAGCCTTTTCATAACAGTGACATTACTTGATTTCCTAAAATAATACAGAGGGCAAAGATGATGGAATGGGATGTGTGAAACTTGCCCAGCTTAGTTATGACAGAAACTTAGCAGTGAATTTTCTTTACACACTTCTGTCTTCAATTCTCTTGTGTTCATCTATAAATTTCATGATGGAAAACAAACCAAATGAACACCCAAATGCAATAACTGACTTAATTTCCTTTGAAGAAATCCACGCAGGCATAGGAAGAAAAAGAAGCATTAGCAGAAGGTTCTGCAGGAAGACAGATGCAAGTACAACTGGAACCTCCTAATGTTTCCAAAACTACCTTTCTCTTGGCCTGGTCACAAAAGAAATTACGTACCACCTGAAAAGCTGTGGAGTTTCACAGCTTGGGACCACAAGAAATACTTGTTTGAAAGGTTCTTCAGCCTAAAATACGTTAATCTGTTCACTTGGCATCATGGGTGCTCTGGAAAGAGTTACCCGAGATCAGTTGCAGCACTAAGCATTTTAGTGCTCCAAACTGCATGGAGACGTCTGATCAGTTAGACAGGGCATGAAGCAGACCTTAGGAACAACAGCCCTTTTTTGGCTCTGAGTGACTCAAATAAAATATCTAGAGGGGAAAGGATGGGGCAACCAAATGCCTCCTGGAGAGTAAAACTCTGAAAATGTAAGTAGTTATTTTGTCTGGCTGAGCAATATGGTCAGGTCAAATGGCACCAACATGATCTGAATGTGACTTAGCTGTCAGGTCTCTTGACCACAAAACTGTTGGGTTTCTTTGAAGGAAAAAGAAGGAAAATAAACAGTCACACAAGAATCTCTCCAAGACCTGAAGGTTGAAATAGGCAGCCCAAACACTTGAAACAGTGACAACTTTGCTTTAAGGGTCAGAACAAAATAATCTTGGAAAGGCATGAACAAGAAACCCCTTCCAGGATGTCTTGGCAAGGGTCTGACCCCAGCCCTTCCTTCAAGTTGTCAGTTACTCAGGAGGGAGCAAATAGTTAAAAAGAAGTGCAATAGCTAAGTATAATATTTAAATAGGTGTTACTTTTTCCTTGTTATTCTTCAATTCACATTTCTTTATCCAGTGTCATGCGAGTTCAACTTCTGCAGGAGGTCCATCTGCCAGCATAAAGGATATACTTTTCCCAGGATTCTCTGGATACCCTCTGGCTAGCCTGGATACCCTAGCTGACTAGATGAATGGACACTGTTCTTATGTTGGGCAGCAAGATGCCTTTGCAGGAATTGTTCAACAAAAACACTGCTTTCCTCCAGCCTAAGCTGTTTCAGCTCTGCTTGACACCCTAAACTTGCCTGTTCACTTTCTCACGTATGCATGCCACTTGAAAGCCATCTACATGTATTTCAAGTTTGTTTGCCACTTCAAATCTGACTCCATTGCTTGATGCATTAAAGTGGTCTCCACACAACTTTTCAGCTTTTTTTGTCACTTAGATGTCACCTTTGATCCCTCTTAGCTCTGTCACCTGCTTTTCCCTTCAAAGCTGCCTCTTTGTATTAGTGTATGGAGGAGGACTTATGGTACATAGGATATCAACAGAGCACAGTCATGACAGCTTCTTTTGGTTCCTTTGTCATACCCATTTCCAGTTCTCTTACTGTTAGTGCTCCTGTTGCTGAGGTCAGGTTCACCTCTCCCTATGTCCTTCTCACATGGTGTCTTCATCCATTCAGTGTGGCATCAAAAGCTGACACATAATTGACATGAACATAATCTGTTTAGTGAGTACTTGCTTTGATAGATCCAGAGAAAAAGCCCAGGAATATGCTGGGATTGTTCTTCTTTGTTGTCCTATGCATGAACCTTTTGTGATTTCCTTCAGAGTTTACAAGATTAGACTTGTTTCTAAAAGTAGATGATTGAAGCAGATTGATGATTTTGATAGTTTTTATTTAACTTGGACATAATCCATCATGTGACTGTCCATCAGGAGTATGGGGAGTGAGGTGTTTCACATCAGAAAGCAAGTGACACTTATTCTAAGTTGGATACACAACCTAAAGTGAGGTCAAGCAACAATAATGCTACAGGACTAACAGGACAAACAAAAGCTCTAGCAAGTAAATGGGTTAAGCTTAGGTTATACAACACTAAACTCATTTCCCACTTAGGGAGTTTGTGTAGAAATCACAGAGGCAAGAAATATAAGAAGTCCTTTGCTTCATCTTCTGGAAGGTCAAGGGACCAATGGCACTGAAGAAGCATCCTTGGGATAAACAAGCTGCTGATGCAGTACAGAGCTCAACTGGAAGACCTCAGCCATCCCACCTGTTAAACTCATTATTGCAGTTCTTGTCCACAGGCAGAGCCTGAGAGAGGAGCTTAATTGGTTTATTGCTGTAAGGCTGACAACAGCTGAAAAATTAACATCAGCCAAGCTGGTGAACTCGCTGGTGACTGAATGGTTGTTTCAAAGGCTCTCCAAACAAACAACTGCAAAACATCCCATCAGCAGAGACCCCAGAGAAATATATACGCTTATAACAAGGAGTCACTTTCTCCTCCCTACCTGAGGAGAAATTCCAGGAGACAAGGCTGAAGTCAAATATTTTTCTACACTTGATGCATCAGCAGAGCTCTGGCAGGTTCCCCAGGAAAAACAGAGCATACATTTGAGAACACTTGTAGGTCTTTTGGGAGACACTGTGAGCTGAACTGTGCTATGCACCTAAGGTGTTTCACAGAGACATATAACATATTCTTGACACCAAAACAGATGCTGAGATTTTCTGGATGAATGTTTGATCTGTGGAAAAATAGTGGGCAGTATTAGCAAAGCCTCTGAGGAGATCAGGGGAGCCCCAGACCTGTGGTAGCTACTGAAGGCTCCTCATGTCAAATGTGGCTTACTGGGACAGTAACTAGCACAGCAAGATTACAGGTGAATCACAGCAAAGACGAAACCCTGGCTAACACACCTGCTCCCCTGAAAAAGGATGGGCTCAAAGATTAAAAGGAAGTTTTAAAGAGCTAAAATTTCATAGAGAAGTTAGTAGGTGAGCTACTAGTATGAAAATGTGACTCTGCAAAGACATCTGAAAGACAGTGACTGAAAATCCTGCTGAGACATGAGAATGTGATAGAGTTAATCAGAGGCTGTCATTTGGAGATCCCCTGACAGCAGGCACAAAGCAAAACTCATTCAGGGACACCTCTCAGGAGGTACTGGCAGGGTGTCCTTACCTCAGTCATATGCTCTGGGAGTGCCAACAAAAACAATGTCAATACAGCTGGAATGGAGAAGGATATAAAAAGTTTCATTTATTTCCAAGATGTCAGCGTTGGCTGCAATGGAACCAATTTTCTTTTTGCCATTGACAAAAATAGTCTGGAAAATATTACCTTGCAGTCACAGACATAGTTTCCCAACTACATTTTTTTCATTTGCAAACTGAAAACCTTGGAGAGAGCTGGATTACAGACACTCTAACACCAGAATCCTTAACCTTTCTGTGCTTGTGATGGCTCCATGGCAACTCACTCCACGCGTGAGGCCTTTCCTTTATCTGTCTGTTGCTTCCCAGCTAAGCTTCCACTGTCCATCAAACAGATGATTGCACCATAATTGCTGAGTTTTGTGGTGTCCCTCTTTAATAGATGCTGTAACTATAGGGTCAGATGTGTTAGTTCACATTACCTAAATTGTCACCACACTACATCCAAATAAAGGTTATCTCACCCAACAGTCTTGCATGGCAATGGTGGTAGGAGATGGGAAGTGCAGAGTGAAAAAGGCAAATATAAGAGTTAAACTCCAGTATCCTAGTGACCTGCTGGGCAGGGACTTCTGGAGGCATGTCCTTGTGTCTGATAACCTTTGTCTAATTTCCTTTTGAATCTAGGTCACTTTCAAGGTCCACAGGTTCCCCAGTCTATTCATGAACTTGAGCAGTTAGTAAACTACTGGTTTTGAGTGAGTTTGATATTTCTTGTCCTATTATTGTTGATTGTTAAATTATTTTCTTTCTTTTTTTTTTTTTTTTCTTTTGGGAAAGAGAACCTATCTGTCCTGAGTATAGCAGTTAGCAACTGAGTCGTGTGAACCACAGACAGGCTCCTGGCACCTGCATGACTGCTGAACATGACAACCCTTAAACAAGGTAAGTACCATATCTATGAAATCACTAATTGCAATCAAACTTTCAAGGTGCTCCTGGGTAGACAAATAATATCTCTGAAGTACTTGAAGCTAGGCCAGCCACTTGCAATAGCTATATTTCAAGTGCTAAGAGGAATAAGAGTTAATTATATTCTGATGCATAATGTGTGCACCTTAAAACTATGAAGGAAAGGAAAGGAAAGGAAAGGAAAGGAAAGGAAAGGAAAGGAAAGGAAAGGAAAGGAAAGGAAAGGAAAGGAAAGGAAAGGCAAGAGATAGGAAGCACAATACTACAGATTATGTATAAACACTGCTCTTCTTTCATAAGACTTCTTTATGAAGCTAGTTAGCAGCAATGGCAGCAGTTTTACTTCANAAAGGAAAGGAAAGGAAAGGAAAGGAAAGGAAAGGAAAGGAAAGGAAAGGAAAGGAAAGGAAAGGAAAGGAAAGGAAAGAGATAGGAAGCACAATACTACAGATTATGTATAAACACTGCTCTTCTTTCATAAGACTTCTTTATGAAGCTAGTTAGCAGCAATGGCAGCAGTTTTACTTCAAGCAGAGCCATAAAGCGTTGGCCCAAAGGCACTTGTAAAACATGCATGAACAGTGAGGGTCAATTCTCTATTTTTCAATAAGGTTTTGGGATATTTGAGAAGCCAAAAGTTGATAAAAGTGCAGAAAACAAGCAGAAGGAAAGTATCAGATGTGTGGAAAAAAAACCCCTGTGTGACTCAGAGACAACTTGGGTAGGATGGGGAGGGGCGGGAGTGATGGGGAGAATTTGGCAAAAGGAATTACTGCAATCACTGAAATCGTGCCATGTTTCTGTAAATAAAATAGCTTCTGTCTCTGTCAGCAGTTTTTCCTAACTGAAAGAAATACAGAAGACCACACTGTTTTGGCTAACTGTGTCAAAAAATGTGGTGGGAAATGTTCTGGCATTGCAGGATGCCTTTGCTGGACATATTTGATCATGGAACGTGTTGGTAAGGAAAACAGAAACAAATTAGAAGGAAATACCTACCTAAAGAAAATTAGCTTCTCCATGTTTATTTCTCAGCAATTATACCCACAAATATGCTTTCTTCCCTAGCTTTTCATTTGCCACTTCTTCAGAAATCACTGATCTGGCCCATCACCCAATTATCGTCAGAGTGAAAACGCTCTTCAGTACATCTATTCTAAGCTATTCCTGCCACAGTTTCAGTCTGTTAGCAATCTGATCATTTTATTTTCATTTCACATTTGTGTGCTGCCTGACACAAGCCAAACTCTTGGAGAATGATTTTCAATTCATATTGGCGTCAATTGAATGTAATTCTGCTGGCATCAGTAATGTAATGTTGACATTTTCTAGTGTGTGAGGCCCTCAGATGGAGGGCACCTTCTGTGGTGCTATCATCTCCCAAAGTCTTGAGAAAAGCTCAGTTAAACCTACAGACTTGTGCCCAGTTAACCTTGGTGAGGGGCCAGACCCACTCACTGACTGACTCTGCCTCAATAGGACAGGGGGAGAAAATAGGATGAGAAACCTCATGGGTTAAGATAAAGACGGGGAGATCACTCACCAGTTACCATCACAAACACATGCATCCATTAAAGATTGTGCTCAGATCTTCTTATGGGTCTGGGCTGTCTCCTTTGTGGTTTGACAGCATGAGGATATTTCTGGATATAGAATCATAGAATGGTTTGAGCTGAAAGGAACCTTAAAGATCATCCAGTTCCAACTCCCAAGCCATGAGCAGGGACACCTTCGAGTATAACTGCATACCCATACCTTCAAGGGGGAGCTGGAAGCTGCCATTTCTCCTGCAATAGCCAAGCTGTGATGGAAATTGCAGCCAGCCCTGGGGCTGGGAGGGACTAGGTGATGTCACACAGCTTGGAGAGCGTGGGGCTGCCTTCAACTGTTTCCCACCTTGTTTAGTTTCCTTCAAGAGGTTGCTCTCTCAGAAGATGTCAGTTTTGGATACCCACTTCTCCAGCCCACCAAGGTGCTCCTGGAAGTTGACAAGTGCCGAATTGCTGAGCTATCTGTCTGTCTCCTCTGGCTGAAAGGTCACTTGGGAGGAGAGGCAGGCACAAAAGCCTCTCTGCTCTTCAGCTCCCACTCCCAGTGATCCTTTCAGAGCAGGCAGAACAAGTTCCTCCATGTTTCCCTTCAGAGTGGTTTTCTCATGCTCAAGCTGGGCAGTTCAGTTTAATAATGGTTTCAGTGGGATATCACAGTGCAAATGGTAGGGATGGAGAAGCTTTCTAACAAACCGGGACTAGAATGAAAACTGTAATGTGGTAGAGGAGAGCAGATAATCCCACATCTGGCTGCTAGTTTCCTCCCAGCAATGTAAGACTCTCCATAGCTCAGTTAAGGGTGCCTCCAGTTCGGTCCAGCTCCACAGCCCTGTGTTTGGCAGCATTATAACTAGTTCATTGAAATGCCACATTTTTAGGGAAAAGTTTTGCTTGCTTTTTTGCTTTGCTGCTCGTTAGTGTGTGGGAGGCAGTTTAACCACAACTCTGACTACTTGGGAGTCACCTTTCGCGGTAAGAAACTGTCTCTTTCAGAATTCTCCTACTGACTTAAGTAGGCTGTTTGTAAACAGAAGAGTAAAAAGAGGGGGAGATACATTCTCCCTGTCCTCCACATACATTACCAAGTGAAGCACACGATCTCGGTCACAGGAGGACACAGTTCCCCTCCTTCCTCTCCTGCTCTACAGTAAGATGTGAAAAAGCAGCACAGAGGGGAAAACAGCTCAGAATGTAGACTGAGACATCAGGACACAGTTACATTATGGCACTATTAAATAGTTAATAATTTCTGCTTCTGATGGCAACTGGGAATCTGATGAAAATGGCTCTAGTTGATGAGGCAAGTTTGTATAGGTTTCCATTTGAAGAATTAAGGGCCATTAAATGACATTTGGAGTTGTTCAAAACAGGTAGATTTTGTTAACAATGGGTGGGAGATCTGTGCAACTAATAGTTAAAGGGTTGTGCAGTTGCAAAGAGCTTAGATGGGTTTAAGGGGAGACTGGACAAGGACAAGGGAAATATCCTTTGGAGATTATGACTACACAAAGCACATTAGGCTTAAACTCCCTGAAATAGGCAGTGACAGCGAAAGTGTTTGCTGGAACTTATACATGCCTGTCCTGTTTTCTTTTTTCCCTGGGCATTTTTTTTTTTTTGCACTGTTTTCCAGAGACATTGGTAGGTATGGCATTAGGCTGAACCTTAGGAGGAATGTCTGTGCTCTTATGAAGTTACTCCATGGTGCTGTATGACTGCAAACTAAACTCATTGGAAATATTCAGGTAAGAGCAGCTTTTGACAAACTCTAGTTTTGCAGACAAAATTAAGATCGCCCAGTCTGCCTAGAACTTCATCCAGAAATTCTTGTTAGAATAGGAAAGAGGAGTCAATGACATGAGCATTTTGTTGTTTTGAGGTCATTCTAATCACTTACCATAGCAATTTTGTGGCTTTCTTGGAAGCTCTAACATCTGTTAGTTAAAAAAATTTGTTTGGCTTTCCTTGACTGAATTCGTTCCTTGCAACCTTTCAAAGGTCCTTCCTGCTCACAATTCACCAGTGCAAAGATGTTCTGAAGCATCTCTGGATCCATTGGTCATCCCACATATATGTTGGCTAGGTCTCCAGCTCCGAATTCCTCATCCCACAAAGATAAGAGTGTGAGAGCCAAAAAAAGATGATCATCAGTCACAGGTCTCTGTCATAGCCTTCAACAGTCGCTTCCTTTACATCTTCTCAAATCTCATACCTAAATTCCATTATAAAACATAGTGCAAGGAGGAAATAAAATATTTTTTCCACTGGCACTTTGGAGTATGTCAGAAAGCTCAGGCAGAGTACAGAGGGACATTTGTGTTTCACTCCTCTCCACAAGTTAATGTCCATGAGTACAAGGGCTTCAGGAGGGGGCGGGAGGCTGGAAGGTGATATCCCCAAAGAGCCAATGTGTTGTGCCTTTCCTGCAGCAGCATGGCAAGTTACAGTCTAATAACTGCTCCTGGTCAGCTCCTTGTCTGCTATCATCTTCGTGCCTGTATTCCTGTGGTTTTACTTGAAAGGAATACGTGACACAAATCTATACAAGTGCCCAACATGCTCCCAGCTGCTGAGCTGAGTATATCTGATTCAAAATAGCACAGAATAACTGCACAGAACAGGTTTGGAATAGCCTCAGAAGAGGAGGGGGAAATAAAAGACAAAAAGTTAAACTTTATTACATTCCCAGTGAAAAGCCTGTAGATGGAAAGGTGACAGTGACAAGAGCTGACTTGTCTTTGACACTGTCATTAAATTATATTTGCTAGATAGCAAAGAGAGATACGATTTTTCTCAAGGGAGCTGCCAACCCAGGACTAATTCTGGGAGAGTCTAAGCACCTTCAACAATGGATTGTGAGGTTTATGAGCATCTTATAGGAACATGTCTGCTCCCCCACCTTTTCTTGGAATGTGAGTGCATTTGCAAAGCTCTCCTGTTGGAAACAAACCATTCTTCCTTTTTATTACGATTACAAGACTGAAGCTCCATTGTTCATGCTACCATACAAATAGTACTTTGATTTTGCTTGTTATAGCAGCACTTGAGATTGTGGTCCATTCTTTCACTGTCTGAAAAGTTTTAATTAATTTTGTAACAGCTTTTGCCTTCTGGAGATCTCCTGAGCACTCCCAGCACATTGTTCATGACACATACACACATTTCAATACAGGTCAACACTGAGATGCAGATCTAAGTGACTTGTTAATGTCTGAGAATGTGAAATGTTTTATAAGCAATATATTTTCTATACAGCTCTTATGTAATTTCCTGTGACTCACATTTTCTTCTAAGTCATTGGTTTAATACTCAAGAATTTTTACATGCAAAACTGTGCACCAAATGAACATTATGACTGCAAATTCAAGTGCTCAGAATTTAGGGATGTTAACTTTCTTGTTTTCTTTTCATTTGTCCTCCTCGTTTGTATATGTGTGAACTCAGTCCTCAATGATAAATTAACATGCTATTTTTAATTTGGAACAAATCCCTTCAGTGACTTTATAAAGCACTGAACAAGTTGACAAAAAGTTATTTCCCCCACGTTTTTGGTTAGTGACCATCTGGCCAATATTCTTTTTGTTCTTATATGGCATTTGTCACTACACTTGCACACGCTCACACGCACACACACACACACACACACAGAAATAAAGTAGTAATCTGTGTTGCCAACACCTCTATTCTCTGTAGAGGACTTATAATAAAATCTGGCATCTACATTCACTCTGGATATCCCTTATCAAGTACTTCATCCCCGTTTTTCTGAACACCAGCCAAACATCTCCTGTGCCTGGAGCACAGCTTACCACTGCTGTAATATGCAACTGGACATGCAGAGTATTTCTTCGAGGTAGATCCTCAGTGCCTGAGTTAGGTATGCAGAGGATGAGGAAAACACCATTGAGAGGATTGCACTGAAGTTCAATTTTGAAATCTAATATTTTCAGCAAGCTGGAGACCTTTAATTTTTGCCAGAAAAAGTTTTTCTTTTACAGAAACTGTTTCCTCTGCATTAATGAGATGTACAGGTAATGAAAAGACTGATGAAAAGAAAAGCATATGAATTAAACCAAATGTGAAAAAATGATGGGTCTTCAGGTTCCTTCAGAGATTAGATGAAAATATTTCTCTTTTTTGATTAATGGAAGTTCTTTCATTGACCGTAATGACAGGTAGATGAAATCTCATGGGACATAATGCCTCATTTCTGTGCAAAATTCCTGCTCATTTATTTTAATAGTGACTTATATTAGAAAGCAAAATCTCTTACAAAGTTTTCTTAGGAACCTACTCACAGCACACCCCTGTCATTTCTTAATGAAGCTTTTCAAATCACCCTTTTCAGAATTTCTCAGACTGAACTATGACTCTGCTTCCCAGTGATAAATCACATTTTCCTATAATAGTTGAAGTGAAAAGCATCCAGACTGCAAGGGGTATAAATCCATGGATATAATCAGCCACCCACTATGGTGTTACTTTACCATCCCACTTCCTTCAGCTTTGTAAATTATTAGATGTCTTGGCCAAAAGCGAGGGCTTTGTAATTACTGTCTCTAATGCATGGAGAACTAGTCTTTCAAACCACACCTTTAAGTGAACCACTTGGTTTTTAGAGTGTTTCAAGTGTCCTTTTGAAGCCAGAATGTGCTCATTGCTTAAGGCCTTGGGGCACTGTAACTTCTGCCCTATTAACTTGGGCAGAACCTTAAAGTGGGCTGCAGCCTGACAAGGGTATCCTCAGCCTTTGCTGAGGTTTTCCCTTACTCAATGTGTCCTTCATTCCTGTGTTCTTAGTGTTAGCACCAAATGTATTTCTGACAAGTCAGCTCATTTCTTATATCATACTTGGGCAAACATAACACATGTAGCACTAAAATTAAAAATGGTTTTAAAGAATCAGAATTTTGGAAAGGAACCCTGTAGGAAACAGGAGAGGAATGGGATGGCCTGGCCTTCATTCTTCTTGATTCACTATCTTGCAACAGAGGAGGACAGAGTTACTGTTGAAATGGCATTCAACAACTCTACCAGCCTTAACTTGCCCTCAGCCTTTGTGAATGCACATGAGCTCAGCTCGTTTCACAGAACCACAGAAAGGGTCAGGCTGGAAGCAACCACAGTGGGGTCATCTGGTCCAACCTCTCTGCTCAAGCAGGATCACCCTGGAGCACATGGCACAGGATTGTGTCCAGATGGTTCTGGAATATCTCCAGTGAGGGAGACTCCACAATCTGGGCAATCTGCTCCAGTGCTCGGTCACCCTCACACTGAAGAAGTTCTTCTGTGGGCACTTGCCAGGATCTACACAACAGGAAAATTTTCTGCTGCTCTAGTTTGCACTTTTTGATTTTACATCAACATTAGCCTGAAGAAAGCAGCAGTGTGCTAGCAAGCAGGAGAATAACTGTGTACATGTGTGTGAACATGTGAATCCCACAGGTGACTGTGGGATGAGCAAGACGTGCATGTGAGCATGCACTGGACCAAAGTCTGGCACTGAAGTTGGCCACAGGGCGAGCAGAAGGACCTCAGCCATCTGACTGGGACAGAGACATGGATCAGTGTCCTCGTCTTTGGTTCTTCATGAAGAGCCTATGCATTTTGTGGCTTTGGATGAATCACTGAGGTCAGATTTTACGCCAGTGATTCTCCACTTGGAGAAAAAAAAAAGAGCAATAAAAGGAGACACTTAAGTAAGGTCAAAGCAAGTAGGGAGTGACTTGAAAGGAAAGAAAGTCCAGTGCCCCTGTAGAAGGGAGCAGAGTCTTTTGGCATCATTTGTTTTGCACCTGGGAAAATAGCCAGCACCTTCTGTCTCCTGCTCCTGCTGTATGGAATGAATACATGCTTCTGAGACAACCTTTATCCTGGACATATTTAAGCTAAGGGTAAGTTCTAACAAAAATAATCTGTGTGACTGTGACACACAGGATATGCACAAAGTCGCTGTGGATGGTCATTCCATCTCCAAAGTTTTATTAATTTTAAAATGTTCACATATTAGAGCCATGGTTGAGTATAAAATCTGTCACAAATAACAAAAGTCTAAATCCTGGAACAGTAACATGTAAGTATTATTTATGTTGCAGTTGCAGCAAGAAACATGATTGGGTTCAAGGCATCACTGTATGAGGTGGCATGTAAAAAAATGAGTGATCCCCAAGCAGGGAGGATGAAACCTGCATTCCAGAGATGAAGAAAGAAGACACCGGGAACAAGATAGGTGAAGTATTTATGAAGTTTTTGGAGCTCAATAAAAGAAACAATCACCAATTTCCGTACATAGGCTTTCTGGGGAAGATGGTTGCTGCTCTGCCAGCACTGACCACTGACTCCAAGCAGATCCTGGATCTGAAACAGAAATCAGCCATAAGAGAAAACAAACATATGAAGCGAAGTTATAATGAGCTGGAGATGACCAGTTTACTCTGTTTTTAATGGACACGTGTGCAAGCCTCTGAGTCAGCTGTCAGGCCAGGCATGTGAGCCAGGAGCTTGGGAATGAGATGAATGACGTTGTGCTGTGAGCCAGGCTCTGTAGCTGGGGGCTATCCCAGCCCTTCTGCTCTGTGGGCTGGCACAGATGGGGTGCTGTGTAGCTCACCAGTGAATTATACATCTTGCTAAATGAGCTGTGGAAAATCCCCATTTGTCTGGAAGGGCATTGAAATGAACAGGAAATGTGCACCAAAAATCCTCGATAAGGATACTGGCTTGAAGCATTTTAATATGAATACCAGTGTCCCTATTCTATTTCCTCAAGCTTACCTGACTGTCTTTAACCCTAACAGCAGCCAGAACCATGACTCCTGTGAGATAATACACACTGCACTGAAAGAAACAGCAGTGGGAAGGAAACAAAAAGTTCCCAGGAATCTGCCTCAGTTGGCACAATAAGTCTGTGTCACACACACACAACAACTCTGTCCTCAGCACCTCTCCCAGGCACGGGTGTGCAGTCTAGCATAAGTGGATATAGAGACATAAATGACACCAGGCCAGGAACACCCTCTGATGCTGCATTTCAACATTTCTTTTCATGAGCTCAGGATGGTCCCTGGGGTGGTTTTGTCCCATGGTTAAGTGGTGCTGGCTCAAATCCCAATGCAGGTGGGTGGTTATTGGGGCTGGAAACTGGTCCCAGCAATCACTGTTGGTGCAGATACCTTGCTCCAAAGGTGAAAGAAGTCCAGCTGAATTTGGGGCCAGTCTATGCTAGCTCCCCTTGGTACCAGAAATTGGCCCTGGAAATACTCAATTTACTAATTTAGATGTAACTTAGACAGCACTCTTACTCTGGATTCAATTTATTTTGTCATTGTCATTCTAGGGCCAGCCCAAGCAGATAATCAGAGTCACAAACACATTATCATAGAAAGATCTGTAGTAACTACCAATGGATAATATCCTCATGCCTATCCAATCCTTCTTTGAGTCTACATTCACACATTGAACATAAGCCTGCCTTTGTATTTGCTTCCTTTGGTCCATATTAGCCTTTACTCTGTTATGCTTCTACAGAGGAAAAATTTTTTAAAAAATGTCCTAAGAATGGAGCTGAACAAAAGGTTCCTTGTTTCTGTAGGTATGGATTAGTCTTTGCAGAAAGCAGAGAGATGAAAGCTGTTGCAGCGTTAAGAGGATTTTTCGGGTAATACTTTAGAGATGCATGTACGTATGCCTTGTGAAATGGAATTTAGTGTTAAGAATAAGAAGCTTCAAAAACTGAATTCTTTCATTTATCTACAGATATTCTATTGAATAGGTTTCCCATATGGCTTCATCACTCTTTCAGTCCTGAAGGGGGTTAAAAGTCCATCCACACTTTTCATTCCATTCTTCTTAAAAGAAATAGATAAAACACTTTGCACATCTTTGTTTCCAAAGGATGTCTGCAGAACATATTTTCCTCTCTCAGTAATATAGTCAGTTCATGAAAAGATATTTTTAGAAAATGAAACCCATCCTAAACCATTTTTTCAGATATACAGTGAAAGACAGTTGTGAATAAAAACAAAAGGAAAACTAATTTTTAAAAAAATACTTAACTCCCGCAAGGACAGATTAATGTTTACCAGTGGGGTCCCAGAGGGACAAGTTGTGGTGTTGCACAGGTTCTTTGCCATTTGCTCTCAGTACTGAGCCTCTCTTCCTATTCTGCAATGTCCTGAAGATCTCTGACCCTCATTTGGTATTCTCTGCAGCTTTTAAGAGAGGCTGAAGTCCCCAATACCTTTCTTGAAGCAGCCTGTAACTCTCAAGTTCTGACCTCAGCATCAGGTCTTAACAGCCTGTTTTATAAAAGAAAATCACCAGCACTGTTTGTGCAACGAGCCTGAAATGTGGCCTTGTGACACACCATTTCTAGGGGCTCAGAAAGGACACAGGCTGGGCATTGTAGTCTAAGATTTAAGAGACTAAAGAAGTTCAGGGAAAGCACGGTAGTGTTCAAACCCAGATCTTGCAAGTACATCCTCAGACAGGAGGACTCAGGACTGCTGTCATGGTTTGACGCTGGCCCAACGCCAGGCACCCACGAGAGTCGCTCGCTCCTGCACCTGTGGGCAAAAGGAGGGAAAAGAGGAAAAAGGCTTCACGGAGGCTTCATGGGTGAGATAAGGAGAACGGGAGAAATATTTAAAGGGCAAAACAGGCTCAACCTTGATTACTAAGTGAAATTTATTACTAACAGAATCAGAGGCAGGTAATGAGAAATAAAATAAGCCCTTAAAACACCTTCCCCCCACCCCCAGGCCCTCCCTCCTTCCCACCGACAGCGCAGGGAGGCAGGGCAGGGGGGTTTGGTCAGTCCAGCACCAAGATTTCCTTCCGCTGC